>JAUBNQ010000008.1:8176659-8199818 GCA_032353495.1 Ctenopoma kingsleyae | reverse complement strand
GTGTGTGTGTGTGTGTGTGTGTGTGTGTGTGTGTGTGTGTGTGTGTGTGTGTGTGTGTGTGTGTGTGCGCGCATGTGCACGCACCCGTGTGTGTGGGAGTGATTATGTGTTATCGTTGGAGGAGCATGCTCAGCTAGGCCAGTATGTTTATGGTAGCCCCCGCTGTGTTCCTCTGTGATTGTAGTTCACTCAGCGTTTGATCGTGCCACAAGTGTTTGTTTGAAAGAGAAAGAAGAGGAGGAGGGTGGGAAGAGAAAAAGGAAATAAAATGACAACGAGTCAGTGTTGTTTCATTTACATGCTAACTGCTACCTACATATTCAGGTCTGGAAAGTCTGAGAACACAGATCTGCAGACACAGACAGCACAGTTTATGCAGTTTTTACACCCGTGGTCATTTCACACATTGTGATGTTTGTTATAAGGAACAATAATCTGTAGTTGAGTAAAGTGGCTAAGCTGCCTGCACAGCTTGTTTGTTGACTTCTGTTGGCCACCTACTATCTGCAGAATATTCAACACTTATAAAATCATGTCTGGGATTTGGAGATGGAAAATGTGTAGGCATCTTCTGCATTGTTTGACTGATATTCATAAATCTTTATATTGAATTGAAAAATGACTTCTGAGTAGGTGGGACAACTAAGTGATTCATAAAAAAGTCACACAAATGCATCACTGTGGAAGAAAACCTCGACAAATTGTGGTGAGGAATAGCTAGTAGCCTACGTTTAATGAGTAAGTAGACACGTTGGAAGATAACTTTCCTTTCCACCTATTTTTAACTAAAAACTAGAAACCTAAATGCCCTGAATCTACTCCCTACATAGCATAAGAAGCTAACTAGAAAACTAGTAAAGCAGTTACTTCATGCTGATGAAAAATCTACCATCAATGAATTCAGGTTCATAGATATCTGGCAGATATGCTGTCAGTGTTGTTCAGTGTTATGCAATAGTGCTGAAAGAGCAGGCTAGCGAAGCAAAGATTATCAGGGTTATGTATCTCTGTTCCAGGCTGTCATCCAGCAAATCCACTGGCAGTCCTGTGTATCCATAATCTGATGATTTGGGCCTGTTTGTTTCCCAATTTTCAGCCCAACCTGTCTCATTTCCTTTGTTTCCATTTGCATGCTGTGTAGTTAAATGCTTTGCAAACACTGGCTTCATGTTAGCCCATATGTCTTTCCATGGCATGCCAGAGTAGGAAGTAATAAAATAAACCTTGTCAATAGGAAAATAGAAACCTGTGCACATTGTAAAACAATAGCCCCATAATAAAAAAAATACTTTTCTGAGGCTTGGAACCTTTAATCAGTTTTGACAGTGGCACATTAAAGTAGTATTAAATTAAGTCTGGTTATTTTTTAAGTCTTCTTAAAAAAGTCTTTTGTTACACTATGTTATATGAAAAATGTTCTAACTTTAATTCTCTGTTTATGTAAATCTGGTGGATGAAACAGGAAAAAAAAAATCTTGATTAAATGTTCTCCAGAATCATACCACCTAATCATACTGCTTATTGACAAACAACATACAAAATGAGAGTAGCTGTATTATATCAGACAGGTAGTACCATTTCTCTAGTTATTCTATCTAATGCGTCTTCTGATGCCTGCATAACGACACTTAAACGGGGTGGGCGCTCTTTCTTTGGTGACTCAACCTTCTCACTTGTGCATTTATCAGTGCTGTGAGGAAGATTGTTGATAAAATAAAATTCCCGTCCAAGCTATATCTGGCTGAATGTTACACTGTAATGGTGGTGTTGTGCTCTGTCGTGTCAAATTTTCTTGACCACCCATGCAACAGAATGTTAGTGGGAGACTTGCATAAACATTTTCAAACATGCGCACTGGCACATAAACTCTTTGAAACTTGTACATTTGGGCACACACATGCTCATACAAACGGTCATGTACTGACGCCCACAGTCTCGTTCTGCATCTCATACCCTGTGTTTCCTTCAAGCAGCGGGTGGAGAGAGATGGAGGGATAGACAGGAGAGATGACTGGCCATGTTGTTTTCCTTCAGTCAGAGGAAAGAGTGACTGCATGAGAGGAAAGAGGTGGAGGAGAGTTTCATATGCCTAACTGTTCCATGAAGCCCACAAACACCACAACTTTCAGTGTGTCTGTATGTGTTTCCTCCGAAGAGCTGCTGTGGTGAGGTGGTGATCTGATGACAGTAGAATAATGTGGTTTTTTAAAAGCTTCAGACAATCTTGTAAGATCAAGATAATTAAAGTTATATGGGTGTCCACTGTTTGTGAGATCTATTAACCTTATTCTTTGATGTACTTTTTGCTTCTGTTCTTCTGACTCTTCTACAAAAATTGTTTAAAACTCGGCTGGAAAAATGAAGAGAAAATGTGAGTGAAGACAGGAACTGTTTGTGCAAATATGAACAAGGACACTTCACTCTGTGCTTGACTAAGCTGTACTGTTGTGTGTGATCTATACTTAGCTAGACACCTGTAATCCTCTTTTCTCTTAAAGAACAGACTTTACTCACCTGAAATGGCTTCAACTGTTGACTCCTAACTGTAATCGTATCTTAATCTTCTCTCTGGCTTTCCTTGACACATGTTTTCTCCACAGAAACAAAAAGGGGGACTCATCTGGGTTCACATGACCCTCAAAAATATGTTTTTGTTTTATTCTATAACTATGACTTGTTCTCTGAACATCATTATTCAGTGTGACTCACACAAACCCTGCACTCTCTTTCTCTCTTTGCTTAAGGGTTTGCCTTTCCAGAATGGGCTTACAAGCCAGAGTCAAGCCCTGGGTCCAGACAAATCCAGCTGTGGCACTTCATCCTGGAGCTGCTCAGGAAAGAAGAGTATCATGACGTTATAGCCTGGCAGGGAGACTATGGCGAGTTTGTCATCAAGGACCCAGATGAGGTGGCCAGGCTGTGGGGGGCCAGGAAGTGTAAACCCCAAATGAACTACGATAAGTTGAGCAGGGCACTGAGGTATGAGGGCAGAGAAATGTGCCCAATATGCTTCTTTGTTTATATGCATGTGGGAGTGTAATGTTCGGTTATTTTGCTATTTCTGTCCTTAAACTTCTCTTCTTTTTGGGACCTTCAAATGCACCAGATGAACGCTTTTCCAAACCAGCTCTAGAATCAATGATGATTGAACAATGAATGATGCTTAAATTTTAGGAGCTAGACCTTGAAATTCAATCGCACAAACAGTATTATATTTAGAAAAGGCAATCTACAATTATAGATCCACACTGCATTTTGGTGATTTGAATTAAGTTGCAGGAATAAACCTTACTGTTATATAAGCCTTTTATCAAATCATTCAGAATCACTGACTGGTTAAAAGCAAGAATGACAGTGATTTGAAGAACTGTATTTGATGAATAGATTGACTTCTTTACAAAGCTCAGATCTGGTCACTTAACATCCCAGTATGGACACACAGTGAAGTGTAGGACTAGTGTGTTGTCACTTGAGCAGTTGCTAAAGCTTGTTGGATGAACTGCTGGCTCTTGGGTTGTGGAAAGTTATAAAATAGGAAGCAGTACCTAATACATAGACAAGCAGCAAAACTCAGCCAGGCATCATCTATGAATTCACAGCTCATAGCTGGCACATCCACCCATAGGCCACCAGGGTGCCCACATTTCTCTGTGTCTTTGGTGGAGGTCACTAAAGTAGTGAAAAGACTCTGGCACTGGCATTATGCAAGAGGTGAAAGAGATTTGTTCTGATTGGTGCAGCAGCAGCTGTGGTAAAGATGAAGCCAAGCCTGAAAGTGACTTGCCAGTCTATCTACATTCCAGCCCTCACTTATGGTCAGGAACACTTTCTAAAATATTTCATTAAGAAGTGAGGTACATTACAATCTCCTTCTCTGGGGATGTATGTGAAAAGGATGTGTGCAAAGAGTCCAAATGTTTAGTTAATGAGATTATGAAACTTTTATAGAAACCTCCGAGGCTACATTCATTGTATTTTGTGACTCAATCTGTGAATGCCACCTTTGACCCTGGTAGCTAATTATATTTGCAGGAAGAACCTGCTGGAAATATCACTTATATTGTCATGTCCTTCACCCAGACACTTGTACATTTGTCATGCATGTCTGTGCACGAATAGCACTTAACCAAGTCTATAATACTGTTGCAAGACTAACTCTGTCCACATGCCTCCACACAGTATTGACTTGTACAAATTTAGCTACTATTATGCTCCAGGTAGAGTTACAACACTGACCCATTTGGCCAGTCACACCCTGTCTTTTTATTATTATCCTTGGATGACAAGCCAAGCCTGTTAGCGTGTTAGGACAGTGATTTGGCACAGTTTTGGTAGTGACCTTATCTTCAAGTTCAGGAAATAGCATGAGGTGAAAATGTGACACACTCAATAACTGTAACACCTTCTGCTCATCATTTATACTGTATGTATGAATTTGCCCATCAGTGTTTTTCCCATTAATGACGTTAACATTGAGAATGATTTTGGGACATATTTTGAATGTTCTGTCAGTGTTTTCCTCCCACTGGACGTGCTTTGCATTGGGTGTAAGTACCACAAAATAAATAAAATATGAGTTAAAAGACAGGTGCTTATAATTCTGTTGGACATTTTTGCTTTCATTAATAGACACCAGTTTACAGTATCTTGTAGTCAGCTTTTGCATCTGTCACAGCACATTAATGTTCTGTATTACAGACATCACAATATCCCTAGGGAACTCCTCTGAGCTGATACCAGCTGTAGTAAGCATAGCTTCTCATTCAGTGTCTTGTGTCCTAATCTTGCTGTTTACAGCAACTAAGAGCCAAGATTATCCTAAGCACTTTGAAGAAAGCCACACAGGCCATTAAAAGAGGGAAATGCATTGAATTGCTTAATTTAGGGCCAAGGGGAGTTATGTACGCTCATTTAAACTGGTGGGATTAGGATAACGTCTGTTACAGATGGGATCCTATGAGGACATAGGGAATTAACATGGTCTGCTATTGTGTGCATACATGTGATAAACACACACATTCAGACTTGGAGTCTGGATTTAGAATTTGTGAATCAGAGAGAAAAGGAATGTGGATGGGGATACTTGTGGCTAGGCAGTATATTTATAGCTTGTCCATCCAGAGCTGTAACAGATTTGGAGCTTAGGCTACAGTAAGTGCTTATATATAGTGGGTCTTAGTGCCCTCTGATGAACCAGCCTTAAAGGCTGATGATCAACAAGTTTTTGAGACAGGAGTTTCCCCTCTGGTCCACTTGTGTCCTTATCCACCCTCCATGTCGCCTCCCTCTGCGCCTTTAAATTGAGCAGACTCACTTCAGGCTTAGAGTGAGAAGGACACTCGACAAACGAACACCCACATCATTGCTGTCACCTGATTTGACACCAGAGATGTTGTCAGTCCCTTCACAGCAAAACACAAACGAAACGAAGCCTCTCAAGACCCACATGAATAGTAATGTGGCAAGAGGATTAATGGCACTAAAGATTAATGAAGTTATAAAAGATGCGCAAACACATGTGCAAGGTAACAGTCCCCATATGGAGCAAACGGTTAGAGAGCAGGCCACCTTGTACCCCTCTTATGGAGAAAACCTGGAGTCTGGAATAATGGAGACCACAGTCAGCATGTGGCAATTAACATACAGTACACACACATGTTCTCATACTTGAAAAGGCACGTCTGTTTTGAAGTGTTCTTTTTATCACTTAGCCTGTGTAATTATTATTTTTACCTCCATGATTGTATTTTCCTGTCTGCCATGCACATGGAAATTCCCTTCATCAGGAATGCTGTATTGTGTGTGGACATGAGCGTTATGTGTTGGCTTTCCGTTGAGGGGACACAGCCTCAGTCCATGCGTCATCTCGGTCTCCCGCTCCCACGGCCGCTGTGAAATTCCCACTCCTGTTGAGAGGATTAGACTGAAACTGCGCCAGTGTGTATTTATGTGCAAGAATGTTTAGTTCTGCATGTGCATGTTGAAAGACGGTAGACTTGCATTTAATTATCTTGTTCATATTAGTGGATTAGATTGTTGTTCCACGTATAAAAAACAACCACAAAAAACTAAATCTCTGACTATTAAGACATATTACTGTTGCCCACAGTGCGTCACATCCTTTGCAAGCCATATCACCTTCTGCTTGAGCATTCCTCAAGCTTTGATGTTAGTGCTGTCTGACATTGTTGTAATGAAAAAAAGGAGACACAATATTTAGCCCTCGGCTGCATTTTTATCATGAGGGATCATATGGTAGGATGAAAAAAATGTGTCCAGGCTTTCATCCCCTCCTCCTGACTCATCATCTCACTCTCATAAATGAGACTTGTACTGATCAACACAGGAGAGTAGGGGAAATGAAGCCTGTTGCCAATCAGTCACTGCAGAATGCTGGTTTAATGAGTGCAATTATGCTAAGAGGTCCCAGCTCCTCAAGACCTCCAGGCCACAGTGTTCTCCAGTCAGAAGTCGGCATTGGCTCCATCACCATGGTCAGAGGTCAGGGGGACTGCCACGCACAGCTGGCAAAGATTAACAACACACCACATGCACATATTCATATACACAAATGCACCATTGTACACAGTCTCTTGCCCATGCATGCTTGGTTGCACACATGTTTGGAGAATTTGCTTCATTTCCAACATTCATTTAGTTGTGATGGGCCGTCACAGCTGGAAACTTGCCACTACAAAGGATCACATAAATAGAATGAATGTTCTACAAGATTCCTGGCTAAGGTGGTGCTGTAAATTTAGAAAAAAATGTTACCAATAATTTTTCACAGTTTGCTAAAACCATATGAAAAACATTTCGTGCCCCATTTTTAACTGAATTGGTGGTACTATAGTAGAGTCAGATTATGTGTAAAATGTAATGCTTGCCCTGAAATACTGTAGCCATTTTTAAACTGCTGCACTAAAATGTGTCTTATGTGTATTTAGAAGTAACCTCAGTGACCACATTCACAGAACATGCTGCAGGAAATACTGCTGCATATGCACACAGCGTTACTCACCTAGCTGGCTGGGCCTGTTTGTAGGTCAGAAGTCCTCTGTCTACAGCAGCACATTGTGTGGAAACACCCAGGGCCAGAGGGAAAGTGCAGAGGGAGCACCCAGGGACAGTACCACTGTATGAGTTTGTGTTGAACGTATGCTTGTGTGCATTGTTTTCCATTGTCTGTATCTGTAGTATGTATGCATTCAGTATAAATGAGCATTGTGTGCATGTTGTTGTTCAAGACTGAATGGGGCCTTTATTTCTCTATGAGGCCAGAATATACACGAGCTGTGCACACGCGAGCTGCCCCCTCAGACCTTCGTCAGATCCTTCTCATTACACACCACACATTTACACCCCACCATACATGCACATTCACAGCGCATGTGATACCTTGCCTAATCATATCCCCAGCCCAGCCCACATCCTTACACAAACTGATTTTATTTCCTTTTTGAGACAGTAAATAGTCGTCAGACCTGGCTTCTGCACAAAGCACTCTCACGTGCGCACCTTGTGTATACACTCACACGCACACACCTGAATGTGAGCAGCTGGTGTGTTTGTGCACGCGTGTAGAGGAGGATGTGTGTTCAACAGCCAACGCTGACGAAAGAGGCAGAAAATAAACATGGGGCTCATAGGGAGTATTGTAATCCCAACTTCCTGTCACAGTCAGCGCCTATTTACAGCCCAACAATGGGCAAAGCACAGCCTGTGCATGCACACACAAGTCAGTTGGTTCAATTCAGTTTTAGTGTTGACATTTGGGTGCATGTGTGTGTAGAGTGATACTGGAATAGCCTGGTGTTATACAGATACCAGATATATTATTGGGTAATTAAAAAATTATCCATAGCTGATGTGATTGATGTGTTGTGTACCTCACTAGCTGAACTGAATACATTTAGTCCCACATTAGTCCCCAGAAGAAGGCTTTCACTTACCTTGTCTTTACCACTTTGTATTAAACCTCAACATTGTTTTGACCACAGATAGTCTGTTTGCATCAGTGAATGCTTTGTCAAGCCCTGATATTTCCTTTTTTAGACCTTGACTTTTATGTTTGCGGTTATGGTGAGATTGTACTCCAGAGTAATTGGTTGAATATCAGTGCAGCAAGAATGCCCTGGTATTTCAGAGTTAAAGAATGAGCCTGATGGGCTGATTCTCTTGCTTCTGATTTTTCTTGATTTTTTTTTTTTTATTTTTTAGTTACGTTATTGTATTCTGGGGTGATCTGAGAATAATTACTTCATTAGTCCAATGTTATCTGATGAAACTGCTGGACAGAGCTACAAAAATATATTTTTGTAAATCAAAATTGAAGTAAAGAATAGTTGTTTTTTTGAGTCACACAAAGTTCTTGGCTGCTTGTTTTAAAGACTGCTATGTTTTAGATATTAGGTTTGTTTAGTTAATGGAGAAATTGATGGTTGGTAGAACTCCAGGTAAGAAAACTTGGAAGAGAGTCAGAAAATACTTTTTTGATTAGAATTGCTACTAATTATTATTTTTTATTATAGCCTATAATAATCTGCAGATTATTACCTTGATTAATTGTTTAGTGCAATTCAGGTATTGTAATGATATCAGCAGAAAAATAACATGCAAGTAAATAATGGCACTGTATTGTTGGAAAAATAAATAGCTTTGAGTTTGGTTAAAGTGCTGTTTTCAAATGTTTGTGTGTTGCGAATGAGTTCCTGCACTCTGGTGTTTCTCTCTCTGTGCTTTGATCATGTTTTGGACCACAGCAGGGCTGTGTAATCGCAGCCTTAATCCCTGGCCTAGAATCACACACAGTAACCAGTGAGTTGATAGAAAGCCTCTCCTCTGTTTCCCTGAAGGCTTTTCCTAAATCCATACTTTCATTGATTGTTCAATCTACTCTTTTGGTTAAACAGCAAGGGGAATAAAGCGGCGTCTCCTGGATGATACGTTCTGGGGTTGTGTGGGAGCACGCATATTTGACTGCGTCTGAATGGGGCGGCAGCTGAGATGGCAGAGGTGTGTGTATGTGTACACGTGTATGTAATGTGAGTATGGTGGGCAGCTAAACACAGGCACTCAAAGAATCTCTTTCTTCTCTTTTGAAGTGAGTTCAAATGTTCTTCAAAGACTGTCTGCACGTATGACAGAGCAGGAGGAGGGGGCATGGAGAAGAGAATGGATGACCATGTGCTCTAAACACAGCTTTAGTTGCCGCAGCTAGGATTACACAAACTTATTGTCTGCTTCCAAATATGCATTTCAGCATTCAGTGTACAAATATTAACAGCATGTGTGTGCAGCCAAGCACACACAACATTTTAGTTGGCCACGCTCCCTACTAGACAACAGCCACACGCTGGGGTCAGACACATGTGTCAGCACAGTGCTATTACTGGTCTTTGAGTCATATCCGTATTTACACCAATTATACACCGAGTTGTCAGTTTATTAGGTTAAAAATAAATTATGTTTTGTTGGTGGTTTTTGTGTTCAGTTTTTGTTTAAACTGATTTAGAGAGATGTTGATTCAACTTTTTGGAGAGGTGTTTATCATTGAGCTGCTGTGTTCTTAATATTTTATCCGCTTTATTTATATAATTGAGGACAGACATCATATTAACAAGTTCCAGTTAGGAATACTATGAAATTGACCAGAAACTCAATAAAACATGAAAAAATTTTATATACAGTTTTATTCTCAAAGACTGACTACAAAGTTCATCAGTGGTTCATACATGTAGAGGAGAAGTCTCTTGGATCCTTCTTTTGTATATTTCCTGGCTCCTAGGTTAGACACAAAAGCAAAAATGACATGCCACTGTCAAATAAACAGTAGTTGATCATTGTAGGTCACTTATTTACACCATGTCTGCTAACGAGCATATACTGACTAGCAGTGGGAAAGAAGAGGCAGCAGCAATGTTGATTCTGGTGGTTTTGGCAAGATGGACATTTTAAATGTCCATAACCATGAATGTTTAATTTAGCGGTTGCAATGATGCTACATAGTACATACACAATTAGCAATTTACTTGTGTTATAGCCATATTTATGTTGGCCCCTCATGAGGACCATAGTACAGCTTGTTCACTTTTTGATCATCAGCTAATTTGATCACAGTCTTGTTGTAGTTTTAATTCTGCTTGACTTCCTGCCTGTCTGTGTCTGTCCCATCGCTCCCGACTGCTCCTCTCCCCTCTCTCCCCACCTTCCCGGCCCCTGTGAGTATCTCCCCTTGAGCAGAAATTACATGCCTGGCATAAACAATGTTTTCAACAGTGCAGGCCTGTCCTGTCTCTCTGCCTCTCCCTCTCTCTCACCCTCTCCCATCGCCTCAGGGGACGAGTGGGGATAAAGAGGGGGGAGGTGGATTGATGAGAGAAAAAGAGAGAGCGGTATCAGTAGGATAAAGGGAGAAAAGAGGGAGGGCTGGAGAGAACAAGTGAAAAAGAGCAACAGTCTGTTCCCAGAGCAAAAACAGCCCAACAAATCTGTGTAATAAGCATAATAAGAGGGGGTGAAGGGCAACACCCCCACCACACACACACAGACACACACTGTCGTCTGGATAACTACCATTCACTGTAATGATAGTCAATGGGCTCTGATTAACTCAGCATTACCTGCATACCCTGAAGCCCCTATCTTTGCCAGCACACTTTACTTAACTTGTGCCAGCAGACACAAGCTGGAGGAAGGGAAAGCAGAGTCTAGTGTTACTGTATAAAAGCAGGTAGGCATGCAGACATGATGAGCAAAGTGCAGTCTGGTTAAATCTCATGTCTAATAGCCAGAGGTAATGTTGAGGGCATAGGTGGTACTTTTGGTGAGCATGGCACACATGTCAGTTCTCTCTCTGACAGAGACAAATACACCAGCTCTGTTGCTTTCTTGCTCTTTATCTCTTACCCTTCCCCTTGCTCAGACTCCCTTACTGTGTGAGGTTTGGCAGCCAGTGATCTAGAGGTTACATAAAGTGGATGTGGATATGGGGAAGAAAGCAGAGAGATGTTACATAAAGAGCTGTAGCTGGACAAAGGTTAATAAAAATGGAGCCTTGTACTGTAGGCAGAGCCATGGGGGAGAGATAGAGAGAAACACAGAATGCCCATTACATAAACAGATAAAGATGGGGTCAATTATTGGTGGCTTTGCTTTGGTGTTACATAAAGACATGGGTCCGTCTAGCAAAATGAATGACAGGATGTACTGTTGTATGTGACACTTAAAAGATTAAATATGAACTTAAAAGACACCTTTTTATAATTCCTGAATGTCTTTAACACATATACCTATAGATTACCGCCTACCACCACCTTTGTGCCCCTAAAATTCACGCAAGCTCAAAAGCCTGATGCATACATTGACCTCTGACCTCTTAATTGTTTATCTACACAAATCATCATTCTGGTTCTCCCATGTTCAGTTCATCTACTGTCATCAGCTTTCTCCATCTGTCATCCCCTGTCTACCCCCCGTCTGCCTCCTCCACCTGCCCTTTTCAGGATCTGCTTTGTGCAAATGTCATACAACACTCTGTAATATCTATCATCAGGGGGGCATGATTATTAAAGTGTGTGCTTGACTGTGCACGCTCATCTGTCACAATCTCAGAATCTTTAGGTACAAAATATTTTAATATCAATATTATACTGTACTATTTAAAATCCCTTTTTTTTTTTTTTTTTTTTTACAAAATATTGGCATACATTTAATGCTGAAGTGTATTTACCATTGATATTTGTGTTTGCATTTGTTTTTACATGTTTATTGATGTTTTTTTTATGTTTTATGGCTTTTCCAGATACTACTACAACAAGAGGATTCTTCATAAGACCAAAGGCAAGAGGTTCACATATAAGTTCAACTTCAACAAACTGGTTTTGGTCAACTACCCCTTCATTGACATGAGCTCCACTGGTAAGCTTGGACTGTCTGTACATGCTCACAATATCTCCTAATCGCACAGCTGGATAGTACGATTACACAGGATTATACATATATAGAGAATATTTTATATTATTTCTCAGGATTCAACTCTCCTTTCTCCCTTGCCTTTCTGTCTCCAGGGAGCAGTGTTCCTCAGAGTGCTCCTCCTGTCCCCACTGGTGCAGGGACCCACTTCCGTTTCCCTCCGTCCACACCCTCAGAAGTCCTCTCCCCCAATGAGGACCTGCGCAGCCCTGGCAGCATGTTCAGCTCTGTGGCCCGACGAATGGCACGTGGGTCTGTGAGTGACTGCAGTGATGGCACCTCAGTGAATTCTGAGATTGAGGAGGGCAACACAGGAGTGGGAGAGGAAAGGGGAGAAAGGGGAGTGAGTGGAGGAGCACCTGGGGGTGGAGGAGGAGGCTTCCGGAGCATCATCCATCCGCGTCTATCTCATGAAACCTTGTTCCGTATGTATGGAGGACCAGGCAACCCCACTGGGCACCCAGGCTCCCGTGGTCCTACAGGGCACCGTATCCACCCAGAGCCGCTGTCCCCCTTCCCTGTATCCCCTCTGCCAGGGCCAGGAGGAGCTGGCCTTTTGGCCCCTCCTCTGTCCCCAGCTCTCTCTATGACCCCGACATCTCACCTCACCTATACTCCCTCTCCCACCCTGTCACCAATGTTAGGCTCTCACTTTTCCTTCAACCCAGAGGACATGAAGCGCTACCTGCAGGCTCACACCCAGTCAGTGTATAACTACGGCCTCAGTCCCAGAGCTTTCCTCCAGTACCCCAACATTGTCATCCCTCAACCCCACCGCCCCACTGCAGACAAGGCTGGTGGAGAGAGAGCAGAAAGAGCCACAACAGGGGGAGGGGAGAGGGGAGGAGAGCGGCACCACCATCCGCCTCTAGCTCACTCTGCCCACCACCACCCACATCCACCTCACACTGCCCACCCTCACCCGCATTCCCATCCCATGCATCACCCACTTCACCTGGGTGAGGAGCCTCCACACATGTCTCCTTTCAAGTTCAAGCTCCAGCCACCACCACTGGGGAGGAAGCAGAGGGAAGGGCAAAGCCAGACCAAACCCAGGCAGAGCTCATTGTCCTCAGGCTCTGGATCTGGGTCCATGTCATCTACCTCTGGCCTGGGCTCCTCACTGTCATTTGGCAGCGACCTGAGCTCAGCCAGTGGCTCAGGCCTAGTCTCTGCCTCCTCCTCAACACAGTCCCTAAACAGTGCAGGACTTCCCAAGATAAAGGTGAGACAGACGCAACAAATACCGATTGACTGTTAAATATGCAATACTCTTATATTTATGCACTGAAAATGAGTAATATAAATAACCACTTCTTTAATGTTTATCTATTAACAGCACTCAGTTGTTACTCTTAAAGTACTTGTAGGTTTCCAATTAATGAAGCCTCCATTAATCCACGAAGAGCAAGTTGTTTGACTAGAAATGCAGGTTTCCAGTTAATGAAGCATTAGCTTGACACTCTGCCATGTCCCTCTTTTCCTCTATCCAAAAATCCACTGGACCACTTGATACAGTTTAAAAATGTTTACTTAAACATGCACAAAAATGGGTACAGGTCAGTTAGATCCAGAATTATGAAAGGTTTTTACAAAGTTCAAAAAAGGATGCAGAGAGATTGAGAGGTCAAAAAACTGTGTGGCTTCACTCTCCTCTCACCTAACTTCCTGTCTCTGCCAGACTATCAAAATAAAAGCATACATTTTAATTACAAGAAATCCAACTATGAACTTATTCCATTATTCTTAATATGTCAACATGTAAATATTTCTTCCAGTATAATATAATGTTAAGCAAGTGAATCATAACTTTACAGTTTTAATCATGAACTTAAACAATGTTAATCATATAAACTTGACAAACTGCATCTAGGCTCCTACAGTACTAAAGCTTGTTTTTAGTAGCTACATTTTTAGTAATGAAAAAAATTAAAACTTTGTGCTCATTCTTCTACTTTTACCTGACTGTCCAGGTGGAGCCAATATCTGATATTGAGTCAGAGGAAGAGGTGGAGGTGACTGACATTAGTGATGAAGACCCAGATGAAAGAGATGAAGAGTTTGAGCTCTTCTCACCTCGCCACTCCCGAGCCCCTAACCATCACCACCTTCCCAATGGCACAGCTGCACCCCATCATCAACCCCATCCCGATGAGGACCTGGACGAAGACGTCTTCAAAGCCCCCGCTCCTCCTCCACCTGGTCTGATGCCTTTCTTCACCTCACAGCACACACACTCCAGTGCACATCGCATGCTGCCCATCCTCAAGAGTGAGACCACTGAGCCAGGAGACAGCCACACACCCCCGCCTCAGACAGGCTCAGCAGGAGCTCCCCAAACCAAGTGCATCCCCCTCAAGCTGCGCTTCAAGAGGCGCTGGAGCGAAGACCAGCGCATGGAGGCCTCACAGGAAGAGTCTGACGACAAGAAAGTGCGACCGGAGGAGGAGAGGGAAAGAGAGAGGCAAAGTAATGGACGAATGGAAATGGAGGAGGATGGCAGCGGAGAAGCTGACAGTCCTCCCCCGTTGGCCTATGAGGGCTCTTTAGCCACACCACTGGCCTCACACCGGAGGGTGAGTGCTGAGCTGCATCGTGCCACTGCACAACTGTCTCTGGAGAACAAAGACTGCTAATAAGAGACACAGCCCAAACACTACTGCTCCAGTAGCACAGGAGGTGATACAGGAGTATGTAAATGTTTTCTCTGTAATTGCTATCTCACACTGACAAACTAGATTCCTGAAACCTCCAGTGAGCTGGAGTGCAGTCCAATATACACACCTATAAAACCAACACCTCAAAGACAGTTGTTGTGTCAGATCCTCCACCAATCCTCTGTCTGGATCAGGGCTCATTTGGGACACAGCTTTTGGGAGGAAGGACTCACTCAGACTCAGCCATTCAAGGCACAGTGACTATAACAAACTTGTCCCCAAGTTTACCTCCCACCTGGCCAGTGAAGCTTCAGATGCCCTGTCCCAGTAGCACAGCTCCCACCTTCAGTCCCTGCCAGTAGGATCATCAGCCAGTCAACACTTTCCTCAGGGGATACACACTCCCTTACAGCCCAGCAACACATCTACGCTGACAATGTGCACACCCTCCCCTATGCTACGTTTTCTGTAAGATGAGGGGACTTTGATAAGTGCCTGTATCTCAATCCCACAGCCCTGGAGTGACAAGAACAAGAGCATAGAACAGGAGACTGTTCGGGGGGAGGACTGCTCCCAGCTATCATCCCTTAACTCATGAAACTCTTGTAAAGTTTAGCAGATACTAAAAAATCATGAGGATATAAAGGAAAGTGTGTTTCTAAGACTGAAGAGTGGGGCTGTTGGGTGTTGTTTGACTGTCTATTAAACCTGGCCCACTCCACTCAGGGAAGCCTATTGCTGTATGTTTAACGGATTAATGCACACAAACACATACAAGCAAGAGTAAATCCAGCCAACAGTGAATGGGACTTGGGGCCTGTGGGCACTAAACAGTGTTCACTGCGATGCAAGACCCTACACTAACACACACACAGACACACACAGACTCTTCAGCACTTCTCTCAGAGCTTTTGTATAATCTTCCTTCTGTCGCTCTCCTGTTCTGTCCCTATTTCTCTTGCGGACCACCTGTGGAAAGATCATGACTCCCCTCACAAAAATAATTTTAACCCCAGGGCGATGTGAGGAGAAGAATGAAGAAAAGCTGCCAAGGGGACCATAAGGGGAAGGCAGCAGTAAAGGGGCTGCAGTAACTGTTAACTAGCCTTCTCACCTCACCTAACACAGCTTGTACACTGCAAGTAGCTTCCCCCAAGTCCCAGTGGCACAGAATCCTAGTTCACCAGCTAAAGCTCCTCTAACAATCATAGATAGTGTTAAACTAAACCAGCAAAGACACACACATACACACACAAACACATGCATAACACTGCCTTTAGCTCTTAAATGTGCTCCCTCTCTCTGTCTGGATCTCCAGTTCTGCTTGTAATCCTCCAACGTTCTGAGAGTGTAGTTACATTAGTGTGTTACTACATCAGTGTGAGAGCCTTAGAGAGCAGGGAACATACACACACACACACACGCACACACACACTGCCTCTCTATGCCTTGTTTTTATAGCATGTACAAAGGTGCAAACTGAGCTCTAATAACACACATACAGACTATATCTTTATATATTCTAAATGAAATTATTGAAGAAAAATGAGATTTTAAAAAGCATTTAATGAGAACATTGATTCAGGATTATTATAAATGGATTATTTTGAGTGGTAAGAAGTGTCATACCACTCGCCAGGTAATATGGTGTGGAAAGAATGAAGAATGGTGAGGCTCCGGGTTTTTCTTGTACATTTGTTTCATAGATAAACAAGCCAGAGAAAAAACGGCACAAGCCAGTCTACCAGCAAGAAAAAAAACTGATGTAAAGAAATCTCAAACAGACTGCTAATGATTCAGATATGTGGTTCACTCTGTTGTTCACTTCATTTGCAGTAGCTTGCTTTTTCAGCATGCAGCACTCTGCTCTTTCCTGTCTGTACAGTCTAGCTCAGCTCAGCGGGGTTCTCCTCGGACTGAGCTGCCCTGGCCTCAGGCCACCTCTCCAGGCCCTCTGTGTGTGTGGGTGCGCTCCAAGTTAGCTCATGGGTTATTATTGAAGTAGTAATCCTTTCTTTTCTGTTAGGCCAGTTAGCATAATGCTCCAGACTTTGCAAAAGCACTGGACTGGAGCAGGGGAAAGAGAGAGGGGATTAAAGGGTTAATCTGGAAAAGCCAGATATATGGAACCCTGTCTTGAAATACCCTCTCCTCAGACTATGCACCTTCACACACACGCACGCGTGTTTTACCATCCTGCAGTTTTTCATTCACTGAAGCCAGGTGACACAGGCCTCTGATTGGTTAACTGAGCCATGTTGACCAGCAGCCTGTCCCTGCCTGGTCATAGACAAGACAGATCTATAGCAGAGAACTGTGAGATAGATGGCCTCCAGGCAGTCTGTGTAGCTGAGCTGGTCGAATTTCCTCATCAGACCCCTGTGGTCTGGACTGGAGTGTGTCACAACACACACACACCCATACCCCCACCAGGTCCTGTGTCTGTATTTGAACTGACAGCTGCCTTATTACTACTTTTCATATCTCAGCAACAGATGAGACGTCAGTCTTACCTGCTCTGCACTCTCTCTCTTCTCTTTCTGTTTCATTTGTTCCTCACTCCGTGAGTCTGACTTCCTGCTAACTGCGGTGTGATCTGAGTCATTTGTGATATTGCAGGCTTAAATGGTTGATTGGAGTCTATAACACAGACTCTCATTCTGTTTCAGGCATCTACAGTCAAAGAATGGTAGACAAACAGCACAAAGATTACATTTCTCTAACAAAAGAGTAAAGGTTTCTAAGTTTATTTTTCTGATGTCAATATTGTTATTGATTACTGCTGATGTTGTTATTATTGTTCTCATTGGGTTATTTACCTCTACACCTGGCATTATTATTATTCCGTGGCTCTGTTAGCTGTTGCTTTTTCTGTTGTATACATCACTTTGTATGATGTGGAATCCCCACCCCCAAACTCCATTCCCTGTTTCAAACCTTCAGGTCCCTGATCCAGGAATCTTCTCCCTGTCTTTAGTTTTTGGAAATGTAATATAACTAAAATGTGTAATATTAATTTTGATGCTGACATAGACGTAACATTGGGGACTGAGAGCGAAGGACAGCAGAAGAGGATTTTATTTAGGGGCAGAGTGGGAGTGATTTTATCTTTTTTGTCAGGTATTGTAATTTTTATTTTATAATGTTACTTTTTTCTCTCTCTCTTGCTCTTGTATATTTTTTTCATTTTTTTGGGAGGGGGTTTGTATCATTTTAAAAGAAGAAAAAAGATATGTATTGTTTTACTATGTAAAGGTCTATCTTTTCCCTCTTTCAGCCTCTTCTTTTTCGCCTCATCTCCCCCAAGCAGTTACATAACACTCAGATGGAGAGATGAGAGTTAATACCATGATGTAACATTGAATTTCTCCACTTCTTTTGTGTTTTTTTTTCTTCCAAACTTGTAATTAAGATGTAATCAGGGTTAATTAAAACTGGTTAAAACCCAACATGAATATCATTGTGTTTATTTGTGCATGTCTCTTTCACACATCAATATTTATTAATCACACATAATCAGACAGTGGAGTTTTATTACTGAGTTATTTGTAAACAAAGATATTAACTCTTGACATTTTGTCTAGTCAGCAGTAAGCCCACAATCATAAGAGACCTTTTGGTGTTTTCAATTAATTTCAAAACAAATACACTAAACAACACTGTAATTTCGATGCTTTGAAAAGTGAACTTCACAACTTCTTTCTAGTGGGAAATACCTTTAAAGCTAGATCAAAGTTAGATATAACTCATTATCATTAATTCTAAAAGTTAGGCCTATTTTATCTGAAGAACAATTAATATTTCAGTCAAAGATACTGAATACACGTTCACAAAAATATATGTGGTTGTTTAATTCGTACTAAAACCGAAATGGAATTGTGAAAATGATGATGCCGGAATATTTTTTGGTCGTACCATTAACGTTAGTACGAAACAACCTCGTAAAACAGCAAATTGTCAATGTAAGACTTCTGATTTTGTACAGTTTAGATAAAGAAGACATAAGTCGTCATAAAAGCGTGTTATAGTTGCTGGTAGGCAGAATTTGATTTTGTTTGGACAGAGCCGTGCTAACCTTTCGTTTCCAGTATTTATGCTAAGCTAAGCTAACCGACATCTAGCATTAGCTTTAGCTTCATATTTAAGGAGCAGGTAACAGAATAACAATATTCCTTTTAACTTTGTGACAGTGTGAAATAAGCAGTTGCCCAAAATGTGCACTCTTTTGTGTATTTTGTATATTGATATCATTTATTTCATTGTTTTCAAATTAATATTACTCAAGCTTTATCGGGGCAAACTATGGCGAGCTAACTAGCATTGCTAATTTCTAATAAAAACATTTACAAAATTTTAAACAAATGGAGTAAAAATACATATAATAATATGCATATAATAAAAATATATTTGTGTTTAAAAGAAAAGAGAGACCGACTTTGGCAGTGTAACTGTGATACTAAAGTCAACTCTATAATAAAAGCGTTTCTTTTGGATAATAGAATTTTCTATTTTTTAATTGTAATACGGTTTTTATCCTGGCCTTCACAATGGATGAGAATAAAGGATGAAATGAACAAAACCGCTCAGGTACCATGATGCAGAGACCTCTGAGGCAACAGCATCATGGTAGCATAACATGTATTTATGGTGATAAAGGAAAGCACTTGGTCTGCTGTGCTGCTGCCCACTCACCCACATAATGTTCACATTAGTCTCACCCATTTAACTTTTAAAGTTGTATCAGTATCAGCTCCCTTGTCTTGAACGTACTTAAAGGCACACATTGTATGTAAGAAGGGGGAGTGAACTGCTGGAGCTGCAGCCCTTGAATGACACAGTAGATCTTTTTGTTATAGTTAAAATTCAATAAACAGCACAAAAAAACAACTTTGATCTATATATTGACAGGTACAAAGACATACACAGACATAGACATAGAAACATGTGATGTCTCATGTAACCTGGTTTTATATTATTTGACCTCAGTGAGGGTCACTGTGTGTTTGTGTGTTTGTGTGTAGAGATTCCTGGCTCCCAGTGTTGACACACCAGTCATCCAGGTGCTCCATTCACAGCAGGAGAGAGAAAGAGAGAGAGAGAAAGAGAAAGAGACCACAGGAACCACTGTGCTCTCTCACCTGTGCCACATCCCTCTCCCCTCGCTTCCTCTGAGCGCCTGCTTTCGCGGAAACTTGCACAGTGCTGGCTCTGTGTTCCACATATAACCACAACCTATGCATTATGCACACACTGCATGGCAAGAAACCTTTGTGAATTCACACAAACACACAAGACTGTTGCATCCTCTGTGACTGAGTTACGGTATGGTGAAATACAGAAGGCATGCTAGTAAGTTCACCACATCCTCCACCATACAGAGAAAAGCTGCACCACACAGGAGTAAGGCACTTTCACAGCGACGGCACTTTGTCACTCTGAGCACAGACAAGTGTGTACTCACATTGATGTGGTTTGTTTGAAACTCAGATACTTGTATTTCCTTTTTTACCTTCCTTCCCGCCAATCTTTCTGTTCGACCTATTTGACCCCAAACTATCATTTTCATTTTTCTATTTCTGTTAGGTACAGGACTATCACTCTCTGACCTGATCTTTAAAATGAGAATGAATTTGGCCTAAACTGGGATTTTTACACTACTAAAACAACAATATGGGATTACGCTGGTCCCTCTTGTCCATTTCACATTAAATGTCCCCCCCTGTTGTTGGAACACAATACTGCATATTATCCAGATTTAAGTCAGTACAAAGTACTTTTTCACAGGGCCATATATCACAGATATATTTGTGTACATTTTACAGAAATTTTAAACTTTTTTTCTATGGATTAATGAAAAATAAACTGATGACTAATAACACACACTAACTTATTCTTACATCATCCACTTAGAACATAATGAGACAGTAAACAAATCATCTATAGTCAGGCTATAGGGGCACATGATTAATTTATTTTTAATTTCTTATTGAACCCCTTTAAAAGATTTCATTGCATTTGGCAGATTGGACTAATCCAATCAGAGCAAGAGCACCATTTTTTTATTTATTTCTTTTTTATCTAATAATAACTAATACCATGTTGTGTACTACTGATAACATTCAAACTAATAATAATAATATTAATAATAATAATTGATACTTTATTGATGCCCTTGGGGAAGTAGTATACAACATTTTATTTACAGTATATGCCTTTTATGAATTATTATTACACACTGGGAACCTCCTGCAAATTTGAATAAGAAAAAAATGAAGCAATACATTCTGAAGTGATGGGGGAGGGGTCATTCCTATAAATTGGGTGCCCTAGATTGAAAAAGCCTGTTAACCACTCATTCTTCAACTTGTCGCTAACACAGGCAGGAACATGTGTCCAAGGACGCTTGTCCACGAGGATCCTGTCTTCAGTTCTGGGACATGACATGGACCCCGAGGAACAGCTGAGTGGTGTAAAATTACTGTGGACAAGAATGCACAAGGGCCTACTGTCCTCCATACTACAGCTTGCTCTGCACCACCTCTGGTAGGCTTTAATGACACTGTAATATGCTCCCTGTACCCCTTTTAGCTATTTGTCAGAGTCATGGATACAGTTTACAATAAATCAGTATGCAGAAGCTGTTCATGGCTCAGAATAAGTCTATGAAAGAAGGACTTTCATACTTTTCTGCCCAGTTTTTTGTGTGGGGACATTTCTTTATTCCAACTGGTTTTATTTCCTGCTTTAAAAATAGTGTGGGCCATTATGAGCTCCCCTAAATCCTTAACCTTGCAGAGTCTGAGTACAGCATTTATCAGGCATTATTAGACTTGATTCCCAGCTGCCTCCCCCTGTAAGCTACAGGAGTAGCTACACAAAGATCCTTTCCATTTTTTCAGTCACGCATTGTGTCCCTAAACAACCAAGGTAAAGAGCACGGATTCAGTGGAAAAAACTAAAAATACAAATCTATTCAAACAGCCTGGGTCCATTATGTAAGATTGCTTTTGTAGATCCAGCCTTAGCCCCAAATAAACTCTGTGAGTTTGTGCTTTAAAACCACACTAACTCTAAAGACTCACAAGAAGCACATGTAGACATTATGATTCACTGAAGACTAATTGTTCACAAATAATAGGGTAAAATGAGGAAAAATCTGTGATAGATATTAAAATGTTCTCAAAGAGAACATTTGGAACAGCAGCACCTAAAGCTGAATGCTAACATCAGCATGGAAACATGTTCACAATGACAATGCTAACATCATTCTTCTGAGATATGAATATCTATGGCAAATTACATTGCGATCTGTCCAGCAGTTTCTGGCAAGACCACAAACTTCAACATCACGTAGGCTCTAGAGAAAAATGATTCGTTCTCAGGGCACCATGAGTATTTGTCATCATCAAGTCATGCTGCCAGTGTGTCACACATATCAAAAGTGGATAGGGATTCCCATGGGTAAAACTAATGTACAGCAGCACAAATAGTAATACTGTACATGATGTCATGTTACGTACTACATTTGAGATTTATTGTGTGAGATGCATTGTTTTATAGCACACCATCTCCATCTCCAATAACTGTTTAGAGAATGTTTTCTTTCAGTTTTCTGTTTTAATCAGTTGTCTTGAGTTTGATGGGGCATGGTCTGACTTGGTTTTGGTGAGAGGCCAAGGTGAGGGTCAGAGGGCAGAGGCTATGTTAATGTGAGGGTCTGCTTTAAGAAACCAAGAGTTGAGACACATTCCTGATGATGGGTCTGGCTTTGTGTGAGGTTAGGGTTAGTTTATGGTTTTGTTACAGATAAAAAGGGGGATATCAACAGTGGAAATTTT
This sequence comes from Ctenopoma kingsleyae, assembly GCA_032353495.1. NCBI lineage: Eukaryota > Metazoa > Chordata > Actinopteri > Anabantiformes > Anabantidae > Ctenopoma > Ctenopoma kingsleyae. The sequence goes on along the minus strand of JAUBNQ010000008.1, from coordinate 8,177,350 downwards.
GACTTTAAAATATTTAACAAAGAATAATTATGTTGCTTGCCTCAATTATATCAATTTAATTCATTGTCATTGTCATTCCTCTGTTTTTGTCTAAATTCATAGTGTTCCTTCTATCACTTCTCTCTCTCTGTTTTCCTCTTCTGCTGTCTGTACCTGAGGCCAGTCTGACAGCTGAGCCCAGCAGGAGAGGAGGGTCTCTACTGTTTGACTGACAGACCAGTGATGAGCACCCAGAGAGAGGGTGAAGGGTCAAGTTCAGAGGTCAGGATCCCATGGTGAGAGAGAGAGCAGAGCTGGGCAAACAGACAGGAGAGAGAGTTGCTGAAAGGGGATGATCGGTGAGAAAGAGATAAAAAAATAAAACACAATGAAAATAATGCAGTGAGACTTTATCTTTTCTGTAGTGGAGCTCAGAGGCCACTGTAACATAAAATAAATATTTAAACACAAGCAACAAGTTCAAGTTATGTATAACTAATAATGTATAACTATTAACAACAATTGCAAAAACATAAATAAATGTTTTAAATATATAAAAAAATCATAAAAGCAAATGCTGCTAATAATACTACAAGATCCAATTATTAGTGTTTTCATGGAGATAACATAGATACTTACAATGGGTCACATTGTTAAAAGCTGCCTTTATTACAACTATGGACTTTAGTACAGCTTTGTAAAGTAATATTAT
>JAUBNQ010000008.1:8125627-8168976 GCA_032353495.1 Ctenopoma kingsleyae | reverse complement strand
AGAGAGATCGACAAAAGATGACTGGGAAAGACTGAGACATCGAGAACGAGTGAGAGAGGGCCAGTGAGTGCAAGAATGACTGTGGAAATTCCCGGTGACTACACAAGAACAGCCTATTTGAACAAACACCTAAACAGCCTCATACTCCTACCTCTCTCTCTCTCTGTCTTTCTTTCTTTCTCTCTCTCGCTCTCTCTCACTCTCATGTTTTAGGATAACCTCACCCAGGCCACTGCCAGCCCTTTTCCTCTTGATGAAAGTCTGAATAAATGCTCTGTTGTTGTTGTGATCTCAAGTTGAACACAGAGCATCAAGTGTATAATGCATAGCGTGAGAAAGCTGCCCTGTCGCATGTCAAAGGAACTTGAGGGAGTACAGTGGAGCGATCAGGCGACCTGTAGTATGAGACAGTGTTTTTGTATGTGTGTTAGATAGAGAGATAAAGAGAAAATATTTTGTCTCTGCATGTGTTTGAAAATAAAGAGAGTAAAAAGTAGGCCTCATTAAAGGAAAAGATTCGTATACTGGAAGAAGAGACAAACCAAATGACCTTGATGTTTACTTTTTCTTTCTTTCTGTTTTTATGATAAATTCATATTGACACAAGGCTATCCAGATTAAACCTCAATATCAGCCATGCTTGCCCAGTATTACCTCGGAAATCATCTATAATTCACAATAAAAGAACATAAACACCTATTTAGTCCCTTTTAATTATTTCATACTATTGTGATAAAAATACTCTCTTATTTATAAGAAAAGCTATTGTGTCCTTTATGTTCATGAAACAGTCATTTAAAGAAATGTTGCTATCAGGTTTTAAAATGTTCAGTAACCAGTTTTGGAATTAAAAGTTTTTATGTGTACAAACTTGCACTTACAGCAGAGCACACACAAACAGGCTTTCATGCACACTGTAGTGGATCAGGCAGACATGGAGGGTGCATGAGAGCATACGTGAGATACTGAGCCAGTGTGATAGGCAGTGCAGTGTTGCACACTTCCAGGTATGACGTCACTTTTTCCCAGCAATTTTTGATTATGAAGATAATAAATGACCACCTGTCTTCTGCGTCTCCCTCTTCCTTTCCAGACTGCAATACAGAGGGCAGAAGGACAAAAAGGAGGTGAGAAGAGAAGTGGAAAAAGAAAAAGAAAGTAAAAGGAGTGCCTTAGAAGTGAAAAAGAGGAGCGCCACACAATCTGCAGCACTTTGTGAACAGTGAGGAAGAGATGAGACCTGTAAAGAAACACAGAGGGCGTTCTCCGCCATTAACTAGAGGCAGAGGGGGGAGAAGAAGAGGCAGCTCTCAGTCCCTTCAAGAGAAAGACCCAAAAAGAGTCAAGAGGGAGACACTCGTCAAATCCACACAGTACACCCCATCCACACGCAAACAGACCCCACCCACAGCCACCAGCTCTAACGAAGAACCAGTCACAAACAGCAATACCCCCACGAGGGAAGAGTCTACTGAGCCAAGTAAACCTGTGGAGTCAGTTGAAAAAGATGGAAAGAAGGCAGAAGAAAAGACAGAAAAAGATAAGATAGTAGTCAGGAATGGAAACAGCACCACTGATACTGTAGTATTTCCTACCTCTACCCCAGCACCACTCTCCACAGCGACACCCCCTCTGGCCACCAACCATAGCCCCAGTTTAGGCTCTGTCTCAAGCAGGAAAACAGCCACATTTAAGGCTCGTGTCCCCAAGAAGAAATATACATATGAGCACTTTGTTTACAATGCAAGTGCCCTGACTACCAATCCTACCTCCAGCCCTGCACTCATACACAACAGTTACTGCAATATAAGCAACAAAATGATAAATAGTGATAGTGTGACTATTCCCAGTAATAATTTCAGGAGTAGTAACAGTATTAGTAATAGCATTAATAAAAGCATTAACATTAACATCAGTAGTAGTACTAACAGTAACACTACATGTGGTGTTAATAACATGACTAACAGTAGTAACAGTAGTTCTGGGAGCCACATTACTTTTATTAATAGCAGTAATAATAGCTCAGGTAATCAGCCATCAGTGCTAACTGTAGATAGTAAAGCTACAGAAGCAAACCATTTTGTCTCCGTAGAGGATAGGGCCCTCAGGACAGCAGACGCCCAGCAAAAAGAGTCCCAACCTGGTGAAAATGAGTCAGAGGGGGCCCCTAACTCAGTGCGCTCTTCATCCACTGATACAGCTAGTGAGCACTCTGCAGACCTGGATGTGATGGAAGCAACAGGACCAAGCCTTCATCAAAAAAAATCCCACATGCCAGCATCCCTCCATAACTCACACCTTAAAGAAGCCAGTCTGTCAGAGGGGCTAGCTGAAGCTCTGGCCAAAGGCTTGAAGAACCAGAGGGTCTTGGCTCGCCAGATAACAAGAACCATGGAGAGTGTGGTTGTGGCTGTAGGGGACAGAGGAGTCAAGGAGAGAGACTCATGCCCCCTGTCACCTGTTTTCAGACCAGGGGTGGTGCGTAGGGTGAGCGGAAATACTGTTGAAGTCAAGCTCCAAGGAGCGGAGGTCCTTGTTAACTACCTATTCCGTGGTGGAAACTTGATGGAATTGTCATCAGGTCCTAAAAGCACAGTGGATTTCATTTTGGATGCCCCTCCACCTGGCATATCACCTGTGGCTGTCGGGACTCAAGTGTGTGTACCTTTTGGTGGAGAGGAGGGGGTTCCACTTCTTTACAGAGAAGGGATTATCACTCAGATGGATCTCCACCCTGGTGTCTCATTTCCTTACCAGGTGCTCCTGAGTGAAGACATAGAGACTTTGGGTGATGGAGGGGTGGGAGAGGAGAAGGAGAAAAGTCAGGGTCAGGCTGTGTGGGTGTCTCGACAGAGTCTGAGACTGCTCACCCCTCCCTGGGAGGTTCCACATTTGGGTGGTGGGAGGGCAAAAGACAGAGAGTGGGAGAGGGAAAGAGAGGAGAGGGAGCGGAGGGAGGAGATGGAGGTAGAGAGGGAAGTGTGCCAATTGAGTATTGGAATGGGGGTGTTGGGAGGCGGAGCAAGGTTGGATCATGGTTTTTCACATAAAGTAGTTGCAGGAGGGCATCCATATGGAAGTGTACACCCACCCCCCCACTCCTCCACTGTGACGTCTAGTGTAGTGTCTAGCACAGTTCACGGCCGTGGAGATAATTTCTCCAACAGAGAGAGAGAGAAACAGCCAAACACTCCAGAAGAAGATGTCGAGGTGTCTCATTTTAACATGGGTCTCACTGTTGGTCCCAAGCCAAATTCTGGAACCTCTCAGCACAGGAACATTTCCAAGTCCAGTGGATTTCCTCCTTCTTCCCCTCACCTGTCGGTGATGCACGGTCTTGGACCCCCACATATATCTACCTTGGTTAGTCCTCAGCCACCCCCTTCCCCTGCCTTGCTCGGGTCTGAAATGAGCACCACTCCAAACCTACCTCCATCCAAGACCACACCCACTCAGACTCCTACTCTCACTTCTGGTGGAGGGTCCTCCTCTACCTCCTCTCGCTCCAGGACCCCCCTCTCATTAGCTCAACAGAAATACAAGAAGGGCGATGTGGTGTGTACCCCTAATGGTATCCGTAAAAAGTTTAATGGTAAACAGTGGAGGAGGTTGTGCTCCAGGGAGGGCTGTATGAAGGAGTCTCAGCGTCGAGGGTACTGCTCTAGACATTTGTCCATGAGAACCAAAGAGATGGAGGCAGCAGGGGGAGAGAGGGGAGGAGGAGGCAGCAGCTCAGGGACAGTCACCCCCTCTGACCTGCGAGGCAGAGCCAGTAGTGAGTTTGAGTGGGATGACACATCAAGAGAGGGCAGTGAGACCAGTAGCAGAGGAGACTCCAGACCTCGCCTCGTCCTCCCCTCCCTCCTCCCCCATGAACTGTCGTCCCGCTTTGACTTCGATGAGTGCGAAGCGGCCACCATGCTTGTGTCATTAGGAAGCTCCCGCTCTGGCACTCCCTCCTTTTCTCCTATCTCCAACCAGTCACCCTTCTCCCCTGCCCCCTCTCCCTCACCCTCTCCTCTATTTGGCTTTAGACCTGCCAACTTCTCCCCAATTACCGCCTCCCCAGTCCTGCAACACCGGAGACACAGGCAGCCCAGCGGTACGGGGGCTGGAGGGGGAGGGGGCAGTAAGGCAACAACCCCAGCTGGAGGAGGAGAAAGGGACAGACACACTTCAGGCATCCAGCCCTCCTTCCACAGCAACCTGACGTTTACCGTGCCCATGAGCCCCAGCAAACGAAAGCCAGACGCACCCCCTCCACCACCCCTCCCTTCACACCACCACGATTACACACCCAAGACAGAGCTGGAGCAGGGGGACCTCAACAATTCTTTCAGGGTGCTGTCCCCCCAAACACCAGCCTCACATTCCCACACACCCACATTCTCCCGACCCAGAGTAGTGACCACCCCCTCTTCCAGTAGGCCCCCGTCCTCCACTGCTGTCTCCCCCCCTCCTCTGCTAGTGTCTCCAGCTCCTCCTTCCCCTCTCACTCCTGATGGAGGGCCTCATCGTGTGGTCCCTGTATCCCAAAAGGCCTTGCGGGATTCCCCTGTCATTGTGAGGAATCCCGAAGTCCCACTGGCAAAATTTACAGAATGTCCCTTGGGAAGACGAGGAGGAGGTGGAAATGAGGGAGAAACAGATAATGGCTCATCTAAAGACACTGGCCTAACACCCCTTAACCCTCAGCCAATTTCTGGTCTCCAGGTTCCCGTTCCCATTAATGCTGCTGCAGCTACAGTACCTAACGGTACTGTCCTCCTGCGAAGCCCAGCCCAAACTCTAGTGCTTGTGTCCCCAACACCTTCCTCTCTGCCCATCAGTGATACCCAAGCGACGTCCCTGCAGACCCTGTCAGTTACCGTCAGCACAACAGTCACAGCTCACGCTCCGAGTAGCACAGACAGCACTGGGCAACGAGAGGAGAATGGGGTGACAGGATTTGGGGGTGAGGTCCAGCAGCCTGTTCCCTGTCACCCTTCTCCAACCGCACTGCTGCCCCTCATCCTGCCAGCAGAAAGCCTACATCCTGTCCCACGAAAAGACATCATCATGGGACGTCCCGGCACAGGTGAGAATTGGTGCATATGTGTGAGTGTATTTTGTATCCAAGCTCTGCACACTATGGAGAAATTAGTTCCAATTTGCGAAAAGGACAGCAGTTATTGTATTTCAAGAATTTCCAAAAATAATGTGGAATAAGCATGTTAATTTTTATAATCTGTATACCTTCAAAAGTTCTCTAGTCAGTGCTCAGCTACATAACAAGAATGGGAAAAAACAAAAATCCTTAGTGGAAATGCATCTTGTTGATTAGAACAATTATAGATTGTAATACAACATAACACATATATTACTCGTTACCAGTGTGTTGAATTATATAGTGTACTTATTTCAAAGTGGATTAGACAAAATCTGCAGAAGGTGGGCTTTCTTTAACATATTATTTACGCTGTTAATATGTTGCTTTCTAATTATCACTCACATCAAACTTAGTATACACACCAAACTGCAGCTCTGTGTTTAACAACCATTTAAGTTTAAATTCCCCTCTGTGTTAAATTTGTTGAATCCCTATTATGAATCCCTATTTTAACTCATGGAAGGGTTTTTTATCATCCTCAGTAGAGTGGCATGAAGGTGTTTTTGTTTTTACAATTTAGTTACGTTATCCATAGAGTATATTCGCTAAATACAATTGTTATTAGAATTGTCTTATAACTTCTCAGCATATATTTTTTAGCTGTGTGGCTTGTTGTGACACACAGTGAAATCTCAGAAACGATTGGCCTTCAACTAATCAGTATTATGTAGTACAATGGCAATGATTGTTTTACTCAGGAACTGAGACTCCACAAAGAAATGCAGTGATAGTACCAGAAAGGTACCAGAGGTTAGACAGAGGAAAAAAATTATTTCGTGAATTTAGTTGAAGCTACTGCAAGTGACATAGGTATTAAAACAAGACAAATTGTGTCTAAATAGAGCTCTACAAATTGCTTTAATTTATACATAAAAACACGTTGAGAGAAAGGAAGAAGCTTTTTTTGAAGCTTTAATATATAATGCCTTTCTTCTTAAATGAAATAGTAAATAGAAATCACTTTACTTAGTTATTTGTTTCTCTCTTTCCCTCTCCCTCTCTCCATATATATATATATATACACTGTATATTCAGTATTTAAATACCTAATATATTGTGTTGTATTTCATTTTAAATCTACATCTAAAACCATCATTCATTTGGCGATCATAGTTACCTTGAACATAAGAAGTATTAAACCACTGTATAATGTTTTTTTTAAATTTTATGTAATAACTTGTCTGAGAACAGGTAACACCCACAGTGTAATAAGAGGGTTACAGTCACATAAACATGCCACAACCTGTGTGTTGATGCCCAGTGAAAAGAAATTAACTCCTGTTAGCCAGTTTACTATCGTTCCATATGGCTTCCTCTAGTCGACTTTCCACTATCCTCATGTCTGCTGGTAACATTAAACTAAATACTCATACTTGTCATGTGGCCCAGGTCAGAACTAGAAACTGATACTGATAACAAAACAATGAGTACATTCACTAGTCTCATTCAGTTAGGTAAGTATAATCTGACCATCTCAGAAAAATGGAGCTTGGTTTATCTTTTGATTTCTTTCAGGTGTCACACAATAGCCAAAGAGCCAAATACTTATTATTAGAAAATCAGGATTACTAAAGTAGTAATTAAAATGTTGATTTGGCTTTTACAGTAAATGCAAAAGTAAAAGGGACTTACTAACTGGATGCAAAATTATTTCTGTGTATTCATGTGTGTGTCTTGCGGTGTGTTTGTGAGAGAGAGCAAGTGCAAAAGAGAAAATATATGCACGGGCATGCATACTATGGTGTTTTTGTATTTTCTATAGGGATTAGACTGTACGTTATACAGGATTAGCTTTGTCGATATTGGAGAGTGCCTCTTATATAAGTTATTATAGACAGAAACTTCATGGCTGAGTGGGAACAAACATGCAAGAGCAAACTAGATAGATGAGACCCATGGATTTATAGCAGAAAGGCATGTAAGTTTTGGATTAAAAAAACATTTAAAAATAAAAAATAATGGAGGAGTGAAGAAGCTGTTCCCTGCTTTGAATCAGTGCTGCACAAGAAATGTATATTTGAGGACGTAAGCAAAAGTGGGTATGGAACATGTGGGCTAGATGTACAGCATATAGACCTGTTGTGAACTGTTCGCACTAATTTAATTTTGATTTCATGTTTTAGAGAGAGAAAAAATGGGGATTAGAAAAAAGTGTCGATAAAAAGACACAGAAGGAGGCAAAGAGTATAATTCAAAAGCAAGTTTTATGTAACGCTCTCAATTGTTTATCTCTTGGAAATTTCTGACCAATGTTCTTATTATAAGTTTATGTGTCTGTTTGACTTTTTGACCCTAGAGACTATTGCTCACTACAAACTATATCCATAGACACTTGCTGCGTGTGTGTTCAGGTATTTGTTTGTTTATTTTTGAATCATGTAACTATATAGTGAAACGTGTTATGGGAAATATCCGTGGCCATTAATGCGGAGGTGGGTGATTCTAAATGTGTGTGTGTGTGTGTTTTGGTGTATTGTGTGGGTGTGAGAAAAATTCGTTGTCAAGCTTCTGTATGGGAATATCTTGTACTAGAGTGTATGAGAGAGAACATTATTCATCATCAGGCAAAAAAGAGAAAACTTCTTAGTCTCTACTCTGTCAGTTACCCCCTACATTTGCCCTCTGTGTATATGTATGTATTACTGTGCAGACGTTGCAGAGTGTGAGAGAAAGGTGGACAGGAAAAGGGAGCACTGTCATTTTGAGTGTACGGTCCCTCCTCATACCCTTTTTTTGCAGATGAAAGAACACTGAATGAATGAATAGCATCTCTTTGTGTGAGAGCATGCACGCTTGCCTGTGCATGTATTTTGAAGATCTTTGCGTGAAGAGCACGCGTGTGTGTGTGTGTGTGTGTGTGTGTGTGTGTGTGTGTGGAGTTAGAAAGGGTGTGTGAGCTTTTGCATATGGTCGTAGGAGAGTGTGAAGTACGAGGGAAAGTAGGAAACTGTGTGTGTGTACAATCACACATTTGGTATGTTTGTGATTTGCAAGTTTGTGTAGGTGTTAGTATCTTATCAGCTTGTGTGAAATGAATAAAAGCTAAACTGACAATTTAGGATCAATTTAGTGTTTTTGAAATTACCTTAAATATATTTGTGTCAGAATATATTGTTATTATGCTAAATTTTATTATCTGTGGTGAACAGTTTAACTAAAATTGTACGTAGAAATAGTATTGCCAGTTCTTTATCTTGAAGTTCAGCTGCATAACAAATGTATGTTTACCTTTGTGCAGTGTTAATAAATATTATTTAGAGTACGTATTGAGTGCCAGGATTAGTATAAATATGATAATATTTTTGCAAGGAAGTGCATGTATTTGAAGTCAGATTTTTTGTTTATATGAAATCCTCCTACATGGGTTACCAGCTCATCAGAGATGACACATTGCACCTGGATGTGAAGGTTTTGAAATGAAACTATTATTTAAAAACTGCAACTGAACAATAAATAATATGTTCAGTACATTCCTGTGGTCAGGTTGTAACTTTATTTTCATCAGGAGTGAATCAAATTACTGTAAAATATCTGGCAGTAAAAAGACAATTTTAGGACTTTATAGATTATATAGTGTAAGTATAGTGTGTATATAGTATATTATATAAGTGCGGATTAAATGTAAGAAAACAAAGAGACCACGATATGTAAGATGAAGGGAGCAGGTTCAATTAAATTTCATACTGCTCAGAAATATGCATTTGGTAAATTGTTCCTCTATTGTCTATGTTGCATTCTGTATTATGCTAAATATATATATATTTTTAAATATATTTTAGAAATAAGGCAACAATCGCTTGGCTCAGGTAAACTCACAGTGACACATTTTAAAACAAAGCTGTGTAAATTTTTTGCATGTGTACTTTTTCACCTAAGATGTGCTAATGACAAAATAAATTTATTTTTAAGCACACAAGTAACTTCCTTTAAAATAAAACTGGCAAAAAAGTGGTAGTGATGAGGTGAAGGAAGAGATAGATTTTTTTATGGTGTCACGTGTGTGTTACATGCAGTGTGTGTGAATGAGACGGAGTAAACTAGCGTCAATCACTGAGTACCGGATATGATGTGTGAGTGCACAGTGCACAGTGTCTGTTGCCATGGCAACAAAGAAAACATCACACTGATGTAGCCTGCACATAACACAGAATATTCACAAATAGAAATAGCAGCCCTTGTGTGTCCGTGTGTGTGTGTGTGTGTTGCACGTGTGCTTGTGTCACTTTCCACTAAGAGAGGAGGAACTTCAGCTCGCTCACATGTGTTTACAAACCAACACATTACTGGCAGCTCCTTCTTATTCCATCTTAGCTGCTTTAGCCCACAGTCTTGTCCCAAAACGGAGACAATCCCGGATAATTGGAAGGTTTCCTCTAAATTATTTAAACAGTGACATTTTTAAATATCAGTCACACACTCACATTTACAAACAGCCACTTCAGCATTTGCATTGTTTTATTATTATAAGTATTCATTTCGAAAAGAGTTTGCTTTTTGGCGATTACTGACAGTGTAACATTCTTGAACCACAACTTTCATCACTCCAGCTCTGAAGTTAGTAAGAAAGATGTATGGTGTCTTTTTTATAGAGAAGACTTTGTTCTTCTAAAGGTCTTAAATGAGTGTGGTATATTTGTCTTCTTGCATCGAAGTGCTGGTTTCAAATGAAAGCACCAGTTTTCTCTGTTGCACATACTGTGCTGTATAATTATGTCTGTGAGCATAATTATTATTAGCATGATTGTCTTTTATTGCATTTTAGCATCTTAACTGGGCATCACTTCAGCTTCAGTCAGCACTTATCAGCTTCAATATCATATGTTGAAATTAAACAGCTGTAAAAGACTGAAAAGTAAAATTACAGAAAAGCTTTTGTTTATTATTGAGTTGCCATCATTTTTTATTTGTCGCTCACACACATTCATGCACAAAGTGTGTGCAATACTGAGTAAACAAGTTACACTCCCTAACGTATACGTGAATACACTTTTTCATACTCTTTTTTGCACTTAGATAAACATTTTTCTCAGATTTCCCGCCTTCTTCCATCTCATTTTATGATTTTATTTGCTATAAAATGATGACACATTTGTTTTAACCCTTTGCTCCATCGCATTGCAGTGGCTTTGCTTCCCCTCCTCTTCGCTTCGCTCTCTTCATCCTGGTCTACCCGGATACGGATACCCGGGAATAACATCCCCACTCCCTCCCGCTCCTGCTTTACGTAACGCTTAAAGCCCTGCATATCCTCCCCGGCCATGGCAACAACCACATCTGGATCACACAGCCATCTAGACTGGCACCAAAGCACATTTGAAGCCCTCAAGACTTACCACAAAAGTCATGTGCAGCAATAATCCTGTTTCTTATTGGATGAAGCATACTTTCAGGAGATTCTGAAAATGCAGTGATGCAGGGGGACTCCACAGTCTAAGGTGGCTCCAAGACTTTGACTGCATCCATGTAAAGTTAGACTGAGATTCGAGATTTGTTCCTTATTTCTTGTAGTCTCTGCCAAACTCAGTGTATTGCTGTGAGGAAATCACAGTTTTCTTGTATTCATCACATCACGAACTTAGGAATTAGTTTGTATTTTAAGGATTTTCTTTTCTCTCTTTCATCCCACTCTCCTCTCCTCCTCTCCCTGCACCTCTAGTTTCAGGCTTTCCACTGGTTTAATGGTGCTGCCTGTCTGTTAGCCATTTATCTGCAGGCTAGTAGTGCCCCCAGATGGCCACACACATACATTACAAGTTCCTCCACACACTGAATGGAGAGATCTGGATCTCCAAGCACTCATGTCAAGTTTGTGTTTTATGTATTTTATTGGATGGTAGTGAATCGATGTTGGGAGGAGAGAGTTAATCTACCTGCATCTGTAGTGTGAAATGGGTTTTGCATTGTATGGTGATCGAAGGGTGTTCTTTCTTTCCTGTCAGTACTCAATGACAGAGTCGTCCTTTTGCAATGCAGAACAAAATAAGGGTAACAGTTTTTTTTAACTTTAAGTGAAACTGTAAATCCAATGCCTTAATTTCTCTTTTTGTATCCCACAAAATAGTCCTTCTGTGTGTCAACAACCCATGTAAAATGATTGGTTAGGTTTATTTCGATGCAATAGATGGTGATGGTCAGTGGCAGACTGGTGACCATGGGCGACACAGGGGCTTGTGCCCAACATAGCTGTTGCCATGGTAACGGCAAAGGACTGGTGGATTATACGAGTTATAATTGGACGGAGCAAATGGTGGGTTGTGGGAGGGAGAGTCACAGAGCACAGAGGCGGAAGATGAATTAAGGGATGAGAGCAATGGGATAGGGGAGTGAACTCTGCCTGCATTGTGTCAGCGTAGGTAAAAAGGAGGAAAGATTTCCTGTGTGAGGTCACGTGGCGTTTGACAGATGTAATGGGGGTCAGAGGCATGCATACATACACACATTAAAGGCATGATGTCTGTATGAGGAGACAACCACTGAAAGCTGCTAAACACCTACACAGATATTTCACTGCCAGCAAGGCAGCAGATAGTTAAGTTTAGCTGAGGGGGAATTTCTCGTTTGCTGTTTTTTTCACACCTTCTCTCTTTCTCTTATCTATATTATACATGACTAATTGCTCAAATTCAGTGGTTTCCTAACTCGCCACCTCTGTGCATGCATACAGTCAACATATATTTGTTTAGCCTAACAGTATATATAACAAACATTTGCAGCATTTTGTTGCAATTCTGTTGAGAATTTAGGCATATTGAAACTAAGTAAAGGGAAAACTTATTATTCTGAATAATTGGTCAGATGTAGTTCATTATTAAGGGCTTGTAATGTTTACCCAGGGTTGTAACCACTGTGCAGCCACTGTAATCCCTCATCTCCACCCCTGCCCTTTTTCACCCTCTTTTCCTTTCACTCAGCCAGGCTGTGCAGCTCCCTCCCCTCAACACTCTGTGTTTGCTGGATTGACTTGTTGAGAGCTCAGTGTAGTTGATAAGTTTTAATCTCTCTCTCTGTCTCTCTCTTCTTCTAATGCCTGTTACTTTAACCCTTTCTAGAAAAGGCTTAAAAGAATAGACAGTCACCCCGGAGCTTTACAATGGTGCAAAATGCTTTACCAACTGTGTGTCAATGGACAGAGAAGATAAAGGCGCATGAAAGTTGGATGGAGCTTAGGCACACTGCAGCCATGCTTTATGTTGTTTTAGATGTCAGAACTTTATTTCTTTCTTTTCGGTTAAGGTTTTTAAATTGTTGCACTGATACAAAACTATTGAGTGATTGGAGAAGTGTAATTCCGGGCCTAAATGGTTACGTTTTTTTCTTTTTTTTTTTTTACTACTGAGGACAGCGGCTGCAAGTGACTCTCACAACATTATTGGTTAGTTCCCAAGCTCCTGATGAGCTGACTGGCTTGTAGTGGTAATTAAATCCCTACCAGTATTGTATTTGTCTTATGGTTACATGAGCTAGGCTGATCATGACTTCTTGACTCAGACAGTTTGCTCAGAGATCATGACATGCAAGTTCTTTTTCTCATCTATATACAGTTGTGTTGCAACACAACCATGTAGGTATCTTTAAATGCTTTCTCTTTGTCTCTTTCTGTCCCCCAAGCTCTGCCCCCACACCACTCCTCCCTAAAGAGAAGTTCTGTTTTCACAAGTTGTTTTCTCTCCACCCACCCACCCTCCTCCTCTCTCCCTCCCTGCCTGCTTCTCCTGCTGAAAATGACTCTGAGTCTATTTTTACCCTCTGGTCCTCTACACTCTTAGTCTGTTCCACCAATTTTCCCTCTTATTCTAACCATCCCTACTTTCCTATTTTCAGTTATCTTTTTTTTTCTTTCTCTCTTCCTGTTCCTGTGATTTTTGCATTAAAACATTTAAAATCCCATCTCGGTGAGGCGCATTTGCATGATGGAGAGCTGGAAAATTGTTTGGGGATTTGAAATTGCATTTTAGTGGAAAATTACATAACTCGCCGCTCTACGCTTAGCTGTGTTCCTAAAAGCAAAGGTGCAGCACTATCAGATCAGATCCTGAGTTTATAATCTCTCTCACAAGTTATTATTGATGATTTATAACACTGAAAGTATTTGTGTTTGCATGAAACACTTTATTAAAGTCACACAAGTAGGAGGTTAAATGGCCCTGCATATCCATGTAGGTTTAGTGGGTGTGAAGGTGCATTGTCATGTTGACCTCAGAGACCTCATAAATATCCATCTCCTGTGCAGATTGCATAGACTGATCAAAAGCAGCGTGGCAAGTGAGCAGCACATAGCTCAATAGCGCCTCTGCATCAGGTGGTCTTTATGTGTATTAAAGTCTTACCCGAGTATTTGTAAGAGGGTGGGATTTATCTAAGTTCTGTTAAGCCATTGGTTGGCCTACATCTGAGTGTCGGCTTTCAATTCGTGCTCTCACACATCACTCAAGGTTTACTACGACTCCTGCACCACTGAGATGAGGCTGGGTTGGACTTACTGAAAGACACATAAAAAAAACTCACATTTGGCGAATACTACTGAGTGTTTTCGTGTGGATGCCATAGAGTTACATAGAAATGTTGTGTATTACGATTATGTGTTTAAGATAAGTTCAGTTTTTGTGGTGAGAGGAGAAGCAGTTCGTAAAGCCGGGTGAAATTTGCATATGACTGGCATTCCAGTGCACACGCTGACCAATCAGGATCCGCGGCGGGCAGATGACAGGTAGCTAGCTCGGCCAATAGCAGCGCAGAATCTGCCGAGGGAGGCGGGACAAGGCTGGGCGAGGTTGACAGGACGAGGAGGGGAGGGGTACGAGTACGGGGTGGGGGGGGCAAACAGCCTAGTTTACAACAAGAGGAAGAGGGAGGGAAAGAGAAAGAAAGGGCCAAGGCTGGCGAGAGACATAAAATAAAGGAGTAAACTTGGGCTGGGAGCTGTAGAAATGCATTAGGAGGACTTTTCTGGACCACAACAACAGTCGTAACGCGCAGTACTGAGCGGAGTGGACGGTGTGCGCGCCGATGTCGTCCGCACGAAGTGGCTAGCTAACCTGCTGCAGACGGACAGACCTCAACAACGGCGATAACCTATCGGTTCTCCTTAAAGACCCCCCGTCGGGTTCGGGTCTCGTATTCGAGCATCTTTAACCAGCCACTCATCTGCTGCCGTCAAGAGCTTGATCGAGGAAGGGGAGACACAAAAATACAACTGCGATACATCCCTCTTTTCTCCTCGCTGACTGGGACCTGGAGTCCTCACCGTGCTCGCTCATATCGCTGTGTTGTAGTCTCATCAGCTGCTAGCTAACGTCAGGTTTGTGGTCAGATTGGTCAGGTAGGACAGGAGCTGGTGTATCACCCAGGAATCAGCTAAACATAAGTAGTGGAGACGACAGTGTTTGGCAGCTTTCTTCATATCTAAACTGATGGATAGCGGGCTTGTAAGCTCTGGGTGATGGATGAATGCACCAGATTTACAGTCAGCGGCATCTGCTTATGCGTAGTAAACAGGACTATATCCAAGTTGGTTGCAGTCCTTTCATATGCGATTTTATTTGTTGGCAGGTGTTAAGTACATTTCCAGGCGCCGAGTACAGTTCTGGGGGGCGTAATGGGAAAACAAGTTAGTTTTTGGTGAAATGCACTTGTCAGATAGACCTCGCCGGATTATTTGGGCATTCGGTACGTGTGAATACGCCTTTGTAATTGAGACATGAGAACAATTGCGTTTCTTTTGCCTCTCTCTGTGCGGCGGGTGCACGACCAGGGGCGTTCCCGAGAGGTTGGTCCAATTTGGAGCGGTGCACTTGAGGCTCCGGCTGTTGCAAGAGGCAGCTAAATCAGCGCCTCTTTGGTCTATTATATGATCAAACGAGTATTTAAGTAGTCAGTGTTTCATATAAACAGAGTAAACTTAAACAAAGGTAGATTTACACGCGAGTACTTCCAAGTTACACGAACCACCTTAGCCTTGATCGCCCTAGTTTTCGTGTTGCAGTGCTGTGTAGTCTGTTCGGTACGGTGCCTCATTACAGCAGCCCTTCAGCTGTTTGAGTCGGGGCGTCTACGAGCTTCTTAATACCCACCGAGCCCACTACGTCTGCAGTCGTAACGTAGCGCAGAGCAAGGTTTGACATGCCCCAGAAAGACTGCGTAGTTTCCGGGTGGGTGTTGTAATCGAGGCCGTGGATGGGCTCGAGGCCTTGTTAACACCTTCATGACCAAGCTGCTGTAGTAATGTAAACAAACAGGGAGAGAGGGCATCAGGGGTAATTAGACCAAAGGGAGGAGGAACCTTGCTTTCAATCACAGCCATCTTTTCAGTAGGTCGTCTACACATTGTTTCATTCTTACAAATTTAACTTGTTATCGTTTATAGGACATTTTGTCCACTGATGTTTGGTTTTTCCGTGTGCGTTATTAGATTGCGGCATTCTGCGATACGGAGAGATTGACTCTGCTTGACAGAAATACACCATTTTCACTCGAATCGGAATAAAATAAGGATACCTCTTCATGGCACATCTTAAAACCATCACGATTCAGTGGGATGATGCTGTAATTAATGTGAATGATGACTGCAACCTGTAGGGAGGAAACGGATACAGACACCATTGAGCACTTCTCGTCACCTGTGAGCTTCCCAGCAATATCAGCTCGAGATTTTGGATTAAAGATGTTTCTTTACCTGGATTTCTGTGTGTTGTAGAAGAGAGATTTTAAAGGACAATCAATTATTTTTTTGGATACACATTAAGGATTCATCCAACCATGTTTTCGTCAGAGAATCCACAGTACCTCCGCCAGGGATTAAGCATGTTTGGTCAGTCTACTTACCTTAATGTTTGTAAGAGAATAGTGTGTCCTTGTTGCCAAATATTCATACACACAGTGTCTCATTATTGCGTGGTAGCGCCATGCAATCCGTCAATTAATTAACATACAGTCAGACAGAAACAGTTTTTCAAGACAGGTTTTTGTTACTACTTTTTTCAGTTACAGTAATAAATATAATATGACTTTATAGTCCCTTATTCAGTTCTGAAGATTCAGAGTGTACAACTTCTGTTCTCTGTCCACTCTGTTATTGAGAACAGAGAGTCCTTTGGTACATCTGCTGTCTGGAGTGATTTAACCATTCATGTGGTAGGAGGTATGCTGCTGAAGCAGCACTGATTTTCTCTAGTTCTTCTAGCTTTCAAAGTTCTGATAGTGAGTTTTCTTTCTGCCAGATAATGATGATTGCTTGAAGAGAGCCACAGATATTAACCAGCCCCCGGTTAAGTGGTTCAAATAAAAGTCAGCATACTGTCATAACCTAAGCAGTCTAGTAGTCTAGTCTGTGTCTGATTTTAGCATAGGATTAGTTCCATCAGTTTAAATTAATAAAACATGATGCATGATTGTCTTACAAACAGACTTCAGTAAATGATAAGATTTGGTGATTACAGTAGGAGTGCATTTTTGGTGGGAGTGTTGTATTGAGGCCCCTGTTCCCCAAATAAGGAAATTGCATTTTAACATGTAAGAAGGTCTGGTGCAATATCTGAGCATGGAACCTTATTATACAGTAATGGTCAGCATGTGGTGTTGGTTGTTCCTAACTATGGAAATACTGTTTTTCTTTGCAGTGTGGACCAATGTAGAGCCCCGGTCAGTCCCAGTTTTCCCCTGGCATTCGTTGGTCCCTTTTTTGGCACCTACCCAGTCAGATGCTTCTTCTCAGCCAGGAGAGGGACAGCACCCAGTCAGCCACCCCCAAGCAGCCAGTCTGAAGACAGGTACCGAATAACTTTATATCTGTAGACTGTATGTTAGTACCACTTTAATGTAATTTTGTTTGGATTTTAGCAGCCCATATTGTTTACATTTTCCATTGCAAGTATGCATCTTTTTGTTGTTTTTCCTCAGAATGTCAGGGGGTGGCAGCGCAGGCAGAAGAGCCTGCAGAGGCACCTCCCACTGTAGAAAGAGGTCTCCCGTCCCGGCCTCCCCCCTCTTCTGATGAACCGCCTCCAGAGAAGGAGAAAGGAGATGCAGAGAGGGAGAGGCCTGACAGTGAGACGGAGAGTGACGTGGATGACCCGTACGTGTAGTTGGTTTGTTTTATAGAAACTTTATATGTAAAGATAAAATGTAATAGCGACTCACAAAGACACATACTGCACATGTACCCTTTCCAGTATCTGTATAAAAAATAGTTATGTATTTGTCCAAGTCAACCTTCACAGTAATTTTCTGTGTACCCACACATACAGTAAGAGAGTGTGATATTTTCTGTATCCTCATGCTAATTTTGGGCAGAAGAGCTCAATGCCAGAACAAAGCAGATGGGAACAAAAGCATTCCATCTCTGGGCTCTATCACTATATGAAAGGCAGTGGCCAGGCTGTCAGCTATTGAAAAGAATGAGCTATCTGCTGAATCCATCGATTTATCTCTTGGGAGATGAACTACTTGGGCTCTGTGAGCTGATAGACTTGCAACTGTAAGGTGAATATTACCTGGTGTGATGTAGATAACTACTCACTTTATAAGTATTGAAGAGGAAAAGAGAATAAGGAAAGTAATCCTTATGTGTGTATTGGTTTCTAAGAAAATAGCTAATAAAGATATTATACTGAGTGTTGGTTTGTTTCCTTCAAGCTTCCTCCCTGGAGTTGTACCGGAGCAGCCGCTCTCAACGTCACCTGGAAAGAGACGTACTCAGTCCCTCAGTGCGCTGCCCAAAGATGGAGATAAGAGCAGTCCTGGAAAGGTAGCCTTTGTCCACCAGAACATCAAACATATTAGTGTTCCTTCAATTAAAATATGTAATGTAATATCTCTGTCTTTCTTGCTCACTCTTTCAGAGGGAGAAGGACCACATCCGGCGACCAATGAATGCATTTATGATTTTCAGTAAGCGTCATCGAGCACTGGTGCATCAGCGGCATCCAAACCAGGACAACAGAACCGTCAGCAAGATTCTTGGGGAGTGGTGGTATGCACTGGGACCCAAGGAGAAACAGAAGTACCATGATTTGGCCTTCCAGGTAAACAGTTGCATTTGCAGACAAAGAGCACACAAAATTAATTAATGTTTATCTGTGTGACTAAATGCTTCTATGCTAATGTATTGTAAATATACTACAGTATATTTTGGTATTTTTAACTATTTTTTCCTTCTTTCCCCTTCTTGTGTTCCCAGGTAAAAGAGGCACACTTTAAGGCCCACCCAGACTGGAAATGGTGTAACAAAGACAGGAAAAAGTCCAGCTCTGAAGGCCGTGGGGTTCCAGGGGGCAAAGACATCAGAGAGAGAAGCATGTCTGAGTCCACCGGTTGGTCTCTCTCAGCTAATGATATAAAACACACACACACACATACACAGAGTAATTATATTGTTACAGTATTTTAGATTATTCTTATGCTCTCCAGTCTTTTAACAGTCATCTTTTTTCCACTGATAGAGCCCACCACTGTGGAGCTGAAGGGTGCTGGTCCAGGTCTTGTAGGTGTGTCGGAGAGGAATATAGGAGAAGGTCATGTGGGCCAACTTACCCGTCCCCGAGCCTTCTCTCAAAGTGCCATGCACAGCCTGGAGCGGAGTGACAGGGGTAATACACAGGCCCTGGCAGAACTGGCACAGGTAAGAGAGGAAAATCACAGACCTGGGAAGTCAGTTTTTAAAAAAATGCCACATAAATTGGAAACAACCATCAGTGTTAGGGTGTTGTAGTGCTGTTTTTGTAAACATGGTCTGATTTAAAAAGGAAAAATCAAGCTAGTTCTTCCAGTGCATTCACTGTAGGAGAACAATTTCCTGTGTCATATTTGCTTTTTACAAACATTGAACATATTTGGAAACGGTGGGAATTGTGTAATTCAAATGCAGTGCAGTTGTCTGTGATAATGTACATTTTAGATAAAATATACACATTGGCACAATTGGCAAAGATAGTAAATCCCAGCCACTTTAATTAGTTTGAAACACATCTCATCTATGTGGCCCCATGATTTCAGATGTGTGGAGATGGTGGCAGTCAGTTTTCCAGCCATGCCCCACCCCTATCACAGTCTCAGCGTGGCATCAGTGAGGACATGACCAGTGATGAGGAGCGCATGGTCATCTGTGAGGAGGAGGGAGATGACGACGTCATTGGTGAGAAATCAGACCTACTTTACTCATGCAGCCATGTGTTAGATTATAGATAGTATAATGTTTCCAGTGGGATGTCAGTAGTGATGCCTTTGTGTCACTGTGTGACAGAAGCACTTGTGAGACTGTCACAATGTTTTTGTACGTCATATTTGTTCCCCACTTCTTTATATTGCTTACAATGTGGCCAGTTTGTGACCACTTCATGTTTCAGTTTTATACTTCTGTTGGCATTGGGAGTTAGTTCAGAAACAATTCAGAAACTGTTAAAAAAAAAAAAGCACCACGCCTAGTAGATACAGTACTAGTGTTCACTGTGTTTTTATCTGGTTTCACTTGGGAATTAACTAGTATGAAAAAAACAAAGTAGCTAACTTAGGCTGCTTGTCTGGTGACGACACTGGTGAATGATGAGCAAACACTTCTGTGTGGGAATAAGCGGTGTTATCTGTCTTTCCCATTCTGCGAAAATGGTGTGAATCCAGCAATATCATACCATTTATGACATAAATGGATTACAAGTTGGAAGGAATGTCAAGTTTAGCTGTAGTGTGTTTTTGTATTCCACAGAGGACCCTTATCCTAGCAGTTCCATAGACCTCAAGTGTAAGGAGCGGGTGACAGACAGCGATAGCGAGACTGGTTCTGGAGACGAAAGTGGTCGAAAGGTACAGTTATTTCTCGTTCTGTTATTGATCTTTCCAATTATTTGTCATTTAGGAGAAATAACTTTCTATGGTTTCATTCTTTTCTGTCTTCCTCTTCAGAGAGTTTTTGCTCCAGTCATCTGCTCCTCCGCATCATCATCTTCCTCACACCATACCCCTCATGGCAGGAGCGTCTCACTATCGTCGTACCCCTCCACTAAGCGTTATGATGAGGGGAGATCAGGAGGGGGAGGGTTTCCAGATCACAGAAGGAAAGAAAGAGGTGAGGGAGAGGGCAAGGACACATGTGGGGGAGAGGGAGGTAGAGGAGTGCAAGCTCCTTCTCTCTCCCTCTCTTCCAGCCAGTCAGTCATCTCCACTTCTCCAGCTGGAGGGCCTCCGTCCTCGTCAGTGGGTTCACAGGGTGCAAACCCTCTCCTGGGTATTGGCACTGTAAGGGGGGCTTCTACAGTGGTGACCAATGTAATGCGTCCTGTTATCAGTACACCGCTCCCCATTGCTAGCAAACCCAGAGATGGAGGCATTTCTTCTAGCCCACATCCACCAGAGAGGAAGTCCCTGACCCCCAAGCATCAGCCACAACTTCTGATTGGTCCAGGATCAGGAGGTGGGGTCACAGCCACTGGGGGCGGGTACTACTCTTCATCATCTCCTAATCCTTCAAGTGCAGGCATGGGCCCAGGTGGTGTAGTGACTAATTTGGTGTTAGGGGGGGCTCTGCCTGCTCAACCTGCTGTACAGCTCATCTCCCCCTCCCCCCAGCCCTCCCACCAGCAGGCCCTTACCTCCACTGCTGTGTCAGCACCACATAGCCAAACCAACGGGCCCCTGTCTTTGCCCCTGCTTCAGCCCCAGTTCCTTCCAGCTTCTTCCCTGGCACCCCCGGCGGGTAAGGCCATCACACAAGTTCAGTACATCCTGCCCACCCTACCTGCCAACACCAACCCCAAGAGTCCACCTCAGCAGCTCAGCCAGCCAACCAGTATGTTCAACCTGCCCACAGCTCCACCCACACACATGTCATTGGCCAATGGAAAGCAACAGGGTACAAGTTCGCTAACAGCATATACGTCCAGTCCAGCAGTGGGAGTGGTCAGTCCAGGAACCAGAGGTGAGAGCTTCAGCACTCCTTAAGTTAAGGCAACAGTCAAAAAAGTATTTTATTTTTCAGAAGGCTAGGCATCGCTGTGGTTATGCCTAATAAATTATAATTTCACATCTTTTTCTTTTATTTCTACCTCAGTGCAAACGCAGTCTCCCGTGCTCCAGAGTAAAATGCTTGTTCCCATGGCAACAGTACGGACTGCACCGGCCCCTGCCCAGCAGTTTCCTATCGTGGCTCCACCACTTCCTGTCCAGAATGGTGCTCAGACAGGAAGCAAGGTCAGGGAATGCTTAACTTCAAGCACTGACAAGAGAGCTTTAAAATTTTGTCATTTTTGTTAGTAACAGAAACTAAAAACAAGTGACCACACTTACCACATGCACTCATAAATGTGTATTTGCCATTCCTTCTTTATGACTTCCACTTCACCTCTGCCTCTTCACGTGCCTCTGCAGATCATCCAGATTGCTCCGATGCCTGTAGTGCAGTCCCATTTACCTCAGGGTGGAGCAGTTCACCCTGCTAGCCCCTTCCCTGTAACAGTGGGCACTGCTGCTGTGGTGGCTTCAGGATCAGCCCCTTCACAGACTGTACTACTGCCACAAGCACCCACCAGGTAGGAAATAATACTTACACAGCAATAGGAGAATGAACATTGATGCTACAGACCATGAACCTTCAATAACACCTGTTTTTCTCAGTGGGGCATCCAGTACTGACCTGGTAACTGTGCCTCACAATTTCAAGTAACTAAGTTTTCATTCCTGAAAATTATTCTTAATTGACTGTAATTAACTTCCTGCCGTTGTTTGCTTAGATATACTAAGCCCTTAGTCTGACACTGAAGCAAACTCTTTTAAACATAAGCTTCGCCTTGTAGACCTACTGTGAATTTAACATGTTGGAATCATGTTTGTAAATCATGTTTGGCATTTTGCTTATTTAGGACCAAGCAAAAAAAAAACAAAACAAAATGCCTAATTACTTTTATGTGGAAGGAAATTAAAGCTTTTTACTGAATAATAAGAAGGAGATATGTAATTTCAATTTTGGGTGAGAATATTTGTAAAGACGTGTTTTTGGTTTCATTGATGTTTCATTACATCTTGCAGTGTGGGGCGTTAAAGCAAAACAGTTGTGTTGATTAGATTAAAGTAAATTTGCCCTGAATTTTCCCTCTTCCACATCAGCTTTTCCAGGTGTGTTGTGTCATTATTAGATTGAGGTCACTTAACACGTGGGTGTTGCAGGTCTTGAGGATTAAACATAAACCCAACAGTGGTACAGATCAAGAGGAATCTACAAATTATGTTCCCAGTAAAGTTTGACTCAGCTCTGACAAATACCGACCTCACTCATCCTGCCCTGGACTAATTTTAATCTAAGTATTGTTCAGTTATTGTCAAAATTTTCTTTCTTTTTTGTGTAATGCCTCTAAAACACAGCTTGACCAGCTTTCAGTGCTGGTACTGGATTACTGCTGTACTTCCTAATGAAGAAATATTTTTTTCCAGAATATACCGCTTCTTCTGCTGGGAGAACGCAACTCACTCAAGGGACTTCTGGTGATTCAGAATCTCCCTGAAACTAATAGACATCCCTTAACCAAAGATAATTCCCCTTCAGCTATTTTGGACTTGAATAAATTTGATGAGCATGCACGGAGAATGTGCCTGTACTCCAAGAATAAAAACAACAACCCTTTTACTTGTAGTTAATGGCTCTGGTACTTAATTGTAGTAAGATGTGATAAATAATAGCAAACATCAGTTATATATCAGTTATATTGTCTAGTAGTAAGCATTTACAGCATAGTGAGCAGACAATATGAGAGACAAAAACTCCATCAGGGGTGCAGCTGTAGCAGTGCAGCTCTATTCTGGAAGTGTTAGTCATGCTGCTGGTGGCCCAAGTTGCCTCTGCCTGCCACCCACACACTACCTCTCATACATATAGCACTAGTCATCCAGTGTTTCTTACTGGGATGTACCGTCACCCACTGACCCTCACTGCAGCACTTCTCTTTTTGTCTTCCTCTTTCTTTCTAATTATGTCTCTGTTCCCATTATTCCTATTCTGCCCAGGATGATACCTAAATACATTCTGTCACCGCTACTATATCTTTCTTAGTTCTTCTCATTACGAAAGTCCCATCTTCTCTTGTTTTATGCCTTCTTTACTTTTATTTTTATTCCTCATATTTTCTCTTAACCACTCCCATTATTTCTGCACCTACCATCCAGGATCACCTATGTCCAGTCCACTCCAGGGGTCCCATCCACTCTGCCTCTGGTCTCCACAACAACAGGCTCTTCTCCCACCCAGCAGTCTCTGCCAGTGCCTGGATCTGCATATGTTCCCTCACCCCTAGCAACACTTGGGTTCACAGCCATCGCACCACCTGGACAGACACTTGTTCAGCCACTTATTGCAGGTCAGTGCTGTGCAGAGCTCATTTCATAGCTTCTGTTTTTTATATGCTAATCTTGTACTTTTCTACTGTATCAAAGGAGAGCTATATGAGCTATAAAATGTTTGGCAAATAGCCTATAGATCAAATCTGTTCAAATGCATTGCAAAATATCTGGTTCTTGGGTAAAAAGTTAAATCTAGTCTGAAGCTTGTGTACGTTAAATATTTGTCTTCCAAAGTGCATTTTTATTTAACCTTTAACGTGAGGTGAAACCTAGAGATGAGAGTACTTTCTGTTTTGGGAGGGTCAGTTCTGACAGATTTCCATAGCTGTGACGTCTTGTCAACAAAGTTTTTTTATTTCCATACCTCTGATTTGTCAATTGTGCCAGGACAGAAAAACATGATTTCACAGAAACAAAGTTGTACACAAAACTGGTAAAGGATTTCACAAGGAGTTTTGATTTCAGCAGTATGTATCAACACAGGCAAGAAAAAAAAGAAGTTTCAGGTGTGCCTTCTTTAGTGTGAAATATTTTTTCGCAATAGTTTGGGATTGAGTCCCATCAGCTATTGAATGGCACTGTAGGAGTTACAGTCATAATGACCATAATATTTTGCCTTTTGGTCTCCTCTGTCCTTTGTACAGGTCAGCCACCGCTCCTAGCCACAGCTCAGTCCCCGCAGCCCTCCACCTCAGTGCCGGCCTCAGGCTCCGGGAGCCAGCTAGTAACTGCCATCTACGCTCCTTCACCTAGTGTTACCATGGCAGCCGGTGTGGTCTCTATGACAGCAGTGCCCCCGAGCGTGGTCTACTCTGTCTCCAGCCCTTCTAGCGCTTCCCCTCACATCTTGCCCAAACACACAGGAAGCCCTGCCACACTCACGCACCCACATCCGGACAGACAGGCAGACCGACACCTGCCTGTAGACAGACCTGCAGATCGACAAACTGACAGGCCGGCTGAGAGGCAGACAGAGCTGTTGATACATTCAGACAGACAGCTGGAGAGGCAAACACAGACCTCCAGCAGCAGCAGCTCATTGGCACCCCCCAGTGGCTCAGCTGTGTCCATAAGGCCCTGCAGTCCTCAACTTCAGATCCAAACACCTGGTGCGGAAACGTGTATTGTTTTCATCAATACAAATTACAAGCTTAAGACTAACTTAGTAATTTTTAGTCAATTATTTGATTGTTTTTTGTTTTTTGTTTTGTTTTGCAGGCAGTACACCAGGTACATCCAAACTAATTCAGCTTCCCGTCAGAGCTCCTCAGAAAGTGAAGGCAACGGTGGCAAACATCCCCGTGGGCAGCTATGAAGGAGGAGGAAGAGGAAAAGAGAGAGAGCGAGAGAAAGAGAGGGAGAGAGAGAGGGAGCGAGAGCGAGAAAAGGAGCGGGAGAGAGAGAGAGAAGCTGCAGCCAACAGTCATTTCTCCTTTGATCCTGAACCAGCAGGGCAGACGGGGTCTCCATCAACACATCCTGCAGAGGACCCACCATCCTCTGATAGACCCCTGGAGGGCTCCAGTGCAGCGGACTCCACCGACACATGTAACAGGGAAAGCACAACCACCAAAGAGGTGAGAGCAACATCACAGACTGGCTTTCAGCTCAGGGAAAACTCCCCAGGTGTTGTTGACACATGATATCTTTGTGACTCTGTATAAACTGCTTGAACTTTCTGTGCAGGCTGGGTGGAAGGAGTCCCTCCCATCCTCTCCTCTCCCCCCTCCATCAGCCACAGAACCTGTCCTGCCTCCCCCACAGACTGACAAAGATGGTCCTACACCCAAAAAGGTCAAAGCTCGCCCGCCACCACTTAAGAGGACTTTTGACTCTGTGGACAAGTGAGTTAACACCTTTGTTTTTTGTGTGTATAGCTGCAGAAATTGACGGACAGTGTATATATACTGTATATTGTGTGTTTGTGTGTGTGTTGGTGTGGCAGGGTACTGTCGGAGGTGTATTTTGAGGAGCGCTTCGCCGAGCTGCCAGAGTTTCGGCCTGAGGAGGTGTTGCCTTCACCCACTCTGCAGAGTCTGGCCACTTCACCCCGCGCCATTCTGGGCAGCTATCGCCGCAAGAGGAAGAACTCTACAGGTGTCTAATTGTTTTAAGGGGAAATTAATGATTCTGACTAAATGCTTTTAGATTTGTGTGTGATTCACTACAATTTTTATGCTCCTTACACATTTTTGTGGATTGAGAGAAATTGGGACCTCTGATTTCTAACCATTACTGTTGTTTCATTATTTGTCGTATATATGTATATTAGTGTCAACATTAAAACCATGGTCTCAACCAGAATTATATGTTATACCACTTTATATGTAGAGACTGCACAGTAGATTGATATTTACAATATTTTATTTGCTTCCTTTGCATTCTGTTAGATTTGGATTCAGCCACTGATGATCAAGTTTCTCCTAAAAGAAAGAGTCGGCGGCGTTCAAGCTGCAGCTCAGAGCCCAACACACCTAAAAGTGCTGCCAAGTGTGATGGAGACATCTTCACCTTTGACAGAGCAGGTAACACAGGCAGAAGTGGTTACACTACACAAAAAATTTTTTGGTTTTTTTTTTTTGTTCAGGGTAGGCCCTGTGTGTGTGTGTGTGTGTTCCAAAATTGATGCCCGCAAAAATGATGTTCATGCCCTTGAATTTTGAAATAAATTACTAATCCATATATAATACATACACTCTTTACCACTTTACCTTTTTGTTCCCTCTCCCAGCCACAGATGGAGAAGACATCCTGGCAGAACTGGAGTTTGAAAAGGTGCCATACTCCTCCCTGCGACGAACTCTGGACCAGAGGAGAGCACTGGTCATGCAGCTGTTCCAGGAGCAGGGCTTCTTTCCATCAGGTAATACACAAACACGTGCTCTATAATAAATAGAGATAAATAATAAATAACAGGTATTTTCACAATGAGTTTCCAATTGCAGACAATAATTTCTTTGGTTGTTTATCGTGTTTCCAGCTCAGGCCACTGCAGCTTTCCAGACAAGATATTCCGACATATTTCCCACAAAGGTGTGTCTGCAGCTAAAGATCAGGGAGGTCCGGCAGAAGATCATGCAGACGGCTGCTCCCTCTGATGCCATTGGTTTAGGCATCTCTGACTCAGCCTGCTCCCTCCCTGGACCTTCTGGCTCCCAGTCAGGTGATGGATCTGGTAGAGGAGGTGTGGACCTGCAGGACGAAGAGGTGGAGCAAGGGACAGAAGCGAGCCCAGAGGACCCTCGTGACTCACAGGACTCTTCTAGATGAGGGATTTGGACAGATGAGGTTGACAAATCAGTGACTGCTGAAGTCTCACTTTTACATCCTGACAGACTTTTTTTATCCACACTCTGATCAGATCTAATTTCTTTCCATTCTCAGCAGCCAGCCTTTGAGAGTGAGAGATGTTTGTATGCAATGTTGGAACTTTTTTTTATTTTTTTTTTTTTTGTATGTGTGACTCTTGTACCAAAAAAAGGACACGGAAAAAAACAGTGGCACAAAACTACCACACACCACGCCGTGCATACACACATATACACACTCTTAATCACCACACTTGAATTAGCACTCTGTATTAACCACCTTGGAGCAAACTCCCATTGACGCCAGTGAACGAAGGACCATTGTATACAGCTGCACTTGTTTATCTTGAAGGGTTCCCGTTTTGGACGGTGAGACCTGCTTAACTCATTCAGAGACAGTTAAAAGTCTGCAGTTTTAAAAAGAGGACGCTTAATGTTTTGGCATTTGTTTTTCATAGAGTTAGAGGTCAATGCAGTCAGTATCTGCTTGATGAACAACCTGTATGTAGACTTAACTGTTGTAAGCTTGTGGCTTGTTTCTGCTGACATTCGGGGGCTGGGCCCTCAACTGCTGGAGACCGTTTGATCTGACAACAAAACCCATTGCAGTGGACCTGGAACAATCATTTTCTCCATTTTATTGATCACGTGCTGACCTTCAGGGGAGGTCTTCCAGGAGTGACTGAAAGTGGACTTCTGGCAGTGCCATCATTCCTGCAATTACCTTTCTGGCCAAGTCCTCCCTTCTTGTGACTGACCTAGCACATGCCAGTAGGTAGTGGGAACCAAGCATTCCTGTGCCTCATTCACTAACCATGAAGGAAGGAGGTGGTTCTGAGTCAACGGGCACATCCTGGCTCTTAGTTGTAGAGGTCAGGCTGTTACGGCCTTAATCCTCTATTGCCAAGCGGTTTTATTAACTTTTTTTAAAATAATTTGATTTGTATTTAACATTGTCATATTAAGTTTGTTGTTGTACTATTCCTATGGTTATTATTATTATTATTATTGTTATTATTATCATTACTCCTCATATCATTGCAGTGAACCCTGGTCTTTAGTTCTGCTCACATTGCCGGCAGTTGTTTCCTTTGATTTCTTGTACTAGAATTTGATCATTTTGGAGGCAGGTGAGAGATGCTGCTCCACACCTGTACAGTTCCTCCATCATAGTCTTCCCTTGACTGGACTCTCACCTCAGCAAGGACCGTTGCAGTTTTTATTGTTCATTTTAATGAGAAAGAAACACATGGACTTTTTTTATATCCTGTCAACAGTAATAAGCCGTATGTTTTTAGACAACCCCATATGCCTCTCTGTCCCTCACTAGGTTTTACTCTATAGCCTCAACACTTGTACATCTCCTTCCTCCACCTCTTTCCTTTCCTCCTTCCTCCCTTTGTCACTTTATTGCTCTCTCCAGGCCTCCTTTTTAGATGAGCGGAGAGAAAACTGGGGGAAGTGAGGGGAGGGTAGAGCATCAAAGAGAGCTGGTTGGATATTATACTGGTTGTGTCTTTGTGCAAGACTTGGTTGTGTTGTAAATAATTACTGTAGAGTCAGTAGACTCATTATATTATTGATAAGGAAAAATCTGTCATTGAACATAAGTTGACTTTTAAGACACCCATTACTGAAGGTAAAAACAATAATAAATATGGCTATTAATGTTTTTTGTGTTATTCTTCTTGTTTTGCTGTTCAAGTACACAAGAGAGGAATTTATATAAATAATTTAAGTTTGTATCTGTAACTTTCAGTATGCAAATAAAAATAGGTGTTCAATTAAAGTGATTTTGTCGCTGGCAATGTGAAATATGGGTTTTCCTTAAACAGAAATACAGTTTAGACTATTATTATTCAGATCATTTTATTCACTTTACTGCAGGTATGTGAAGCTTCACTGAACAACACCATTACTTGTTGATGTCAAAAAAACATTTATTGATTTCATTTATTTACAACAGAACACTTTTTTTTCAATCAAACCTTTAAACAGAAACAGATTAAACATCCATCTCATATAGATGATTAAAAGTTAAATCATACAATTGTCATCTGAGGCACAACCAATGGTCCTTATTTAGAATGAATGTCATCTCTAAATTTAGTATGCATTATTTCAAAACAGTTAATACTGATTCGTCATATCTGCAAAAGTTTGACAAGTCGACTTTGGTCTCTGCAGAACGTAAAATATGTTTTGTCATCCTTTTCCAACACATAAATATCTGGTAAATCATTACTACAAAATGAATACTCAGTCTCACAGTAGTCAGTCTTTGTTTCAGTCAGTATTAAGACTTAAGTTCCCATCAGTCCGATCATAGATGTTTGTGTCAACCTAAACTCAGATGAGTTGCAGTCCATCCACAGCAACAGTGTCCATGGCGAGGCCGTTCTCCAAAGCTGTGTGATAGATCTCCAGGGCCTGCTCCAGAGGCAGCGCCCCTCCTTCGCTGGTCTCGATGATTGCGATGGTCTCTCCAAACTCGTTACACATGATAGTAGGAGTGCCCTGTGCCTAAGAGGAGGACGCAAACCACAACATGTTCAACTAACGACAGAGATAACAAAACGTAACATAACAAATTAAAAGTTATCCTCACACCACTTTCAGCCGTTTAAAATTAAAATAGTTTATTCATGTGTATTTAGACATGACTAAGTGAAATCCACTCTGACCTGCTGAAGATCTGAGGCTTGGATCTGCATGAGCTGAGGCTGTCCGTTAGCCAGTTCCATCGCTGAGGCATCCACCACTGCCACAGCTGAGCTGGTCTCCATCGCAGCCTGAGCCGCAGCCTCTTCATCCATCCTCTGCTGCCTGGCGTGGGTCTTCTTGTGATTCCTCAAGTTAGAAAAAGTCTTGAAGGCTTTGCCACACAAGGGACAAACATGCGGCCGCTCGCCTGTGTGTGTTCGACGATGTTCTGCTAGGTGCATGCTCTGGATGAAACCTTTCCCGCATACTTCACAGCGAAATGGCCGTTCGCCCGAGTGTGTGCGCAGGTGCTCTCGCAGGTGTGTGTTCTGACGGAAGCGCTTTCCGCACACTTGGCAGGGAAACGGGCGCTCACCAGTGTGGACTCTTTGGTGAAGTGCAACTCCAGAGGAAGACACAAACAATTTGCCACATACAGGACACTGATGGGCTTTAGGGCGCTTCCCAGATGTGCACCGCGGCCGCCCGGGTCCTAAACCGAAGTGGCTCAGTCTGTGAAGTCGCAGATTGGCAGGAGAATTGAGCTTCTTCCCACACATGCTGCAATCCAGACCCCCCCTAATTGAATCCCCTGATTCTGTCACTGTTGTGGCTGAGGTGGAGGTGACATCTTTGGCAACCTCTGCTTCTTTGTCAGCCTCCATCAGGATGGGATGCTGCTCCAGACAGTGGCTGTCTCGTTGTTTCCTGGTCAGGAAGCCTGCGTCACAGTGAGGACACAGGAAAGGAGCTGGTGTGCCTGGGTGTTGCATGTAGCGATGTGATGCTAATTTGGTGGGCCAGCGAAAGGTGGCAGGGCAGTCAGGGCAAGACAGTGTCGCAGCACTCGAATGCAGCAGGCTGTGCTGACGGAGGTTGGAGGACTGGGAGAAGGAGCGATGGCAGACATCACAGCGATATGGGCGCACACCAGAGTGGATGAGGTTGTGTCTCATCAGATTGGCTAGAGATGAGAAAGTTTTGCCACAGTCAGAACACTGGAAGGGTCTCTCACCGGTATGCGTACGTATGTGGTTTCGCACATGGATCTGCTTCTTAAAAGACTTTCCACAGATTCCGCAAACAAAGTTGCGCTCGGTGGCGTGAGACTTGCGTCGATGATGAACTAGCTGCAGCTGGGAGGAAAAGGTTTTAGAGCATGAACGACAAGAAAAGGGCCCTTTGTCTGATGATGCAGCTGAAGGAGCTTCTGTAGCTTCCGTGGAGTTCAATGTGGCTCCTACACCGGTGTCGTCCACAGAAGCAGCATTTGTAGCCAGGGCAGACTTATCCTCCACCTGCTGGGGGTCATCAGTGTTGCATTCAAGTGGGGCAGACACCTCCATGTTGCTATCCTCCCCCTGCTTATCCACTTCACCTTCTTCCGCTTTACTGTCAGAAGTTTGTACTGGATCTTCTCCCAGTTTTTCCATCTCCTCCTCTGTGAGAGGTGCCAGCAGATTGGCCACATCAATGTGGGCATTCCTCTTGTCTCTTGCTCTCTGTAGGATCGCAAGTGCAGAGAGAGATCCTCTTCTTGGAGCTGAGACCTGGTAAAGAAAGAAAAGGCACTTATCAGATTGAAAGGTCATACTATCTGAAGTTGTGGACACAACTGGGAGAAATACTTCTTGTACTACCATGTAGATGGGTGTGGTGGTGGGCGTGGAAGATGAATCAGTGTTGAGGTGGGTCCGACGGTGGTAGAGGTATTTGGTCATGTTGGTGAACGTTTTGTTGCAGAACTGACACTTGTGAAGTGGGTCTGCAGTGTGGGACTTCCTGCAAGAAAACAGGAGGAAAAGATGAAACAGATCAGTTTGTCAGTTTAATAACCAGGCCGCTGTGATATGTTCAAACATGTCACCTGTGCATGATGAGAGTCATCTCAGTGGTGAAGCCATTGCCACAGTCCACACACAGGTACCTGGCCACACCTGAGTGAGTGCGCATGTGCGTCTGCAGCGACGTTGCCTTCTTGAACACCTTGCCACACTCTGGACATTCGTGTGTGCCTTGTTCATGCACCCGTTTGTGAGCAGCCAGCCGGTTGATGGATGTAAAGGTGCGGTTGCACAGCTCACACTGTTGTGGCTTAGCCCATACTGCTGCTTTCTTCTCTGCTACTCTGATCCTAATGTCCTCCGCTTTCTCTATAGTCTCTTCTCTCACTCGCACCTCGTCGAATCCACTCATGACCCCAGACTCACCACTCTCTTTGTCCTGACCTAGGAAGTGCTCTCCCTGGTGCTGGAGGAAGTCCTCAGGGGTCTGGAAGAGCAGGGAGCACTCTGAGCACTCATAAGGGTGGATGACCACCACCTCTGTTGGCTGTTGCTGTCTATCATTCTGGGCGCTGGGGGCCAACCTTAACTCCAGTCTCTGGACCCCATTCTCCAGGACCCCCAGCTTTGTGCCTCCGGCCACAGCAGGTAACAATGTGGGCAGCTTGGAGCGGCGCAGACTGGGAGTGGTTGGGTTGTCTGCTAGTGCTTGAGCTGTGAGAATCTGCAGGTGCATGGTGGCAGAGCCGGGTGTCGGTATGACAGGAGGTAAGAGGGAGGAGCGAGAGGGTGCGGCAGGTTTGGAGACAGGCTGACGTTTCTTCTGTTGCTGCTGCTGAGCGAGCACCTGGAAGACACACAGAAATATACAGAAAATAACTCTAAGACGATGAAAACTATTCTTGCCTCTGAAGTGGTGTTTCTATGCAAGTACCTGTGCCAAGATCTCTCCTGCCTGCTGCTCACTTAGCACATAGTTCTGAATATTGTTCAGTGGCGTGACGGTGCCATCAGGCTGTAGCACATACTCCTGTTCATGGACAAAAAAAGAAAAAACTTAGGTTACTACATTTTTATATCCCCCTAATGCAATGAAAATATGTATGATAAGTCTGCTTTTATTTACAGTAACAAAGATGGTGACGTTTCTCTTTTAGTAGATTATCAGGTGCTCTGGTTGTAACTACTATTAAAGGCAGTAATTTCAGAATGATCACACTCTCCCAGTTGGCCTACAGAACCCAGAGTCACTGAGAGTCTACAACATATAGACACGATGTGAATGTAATTAATGCAGTGAGTGTGAGATCTCAGTGAGAGGAATGGTCATGGTTCCCATTTTGGAAATAGAACTGATATTAAAACAAACACTGTAAGTGAAGTGAAGCACACACGAATGACTCAGCTGACTATCTACGTGGCCCCTCTATGTCCTTATTTTAAATAAAATTAAATCTTAGCATAATAATGCAGTATAAGTACAACAACAAATTTGTTTTATCAAACAAAACAACTAAGTCTCTTAGCCAAAATACAGCCTCCACAAAATGACCCATTTGTGCTACAC
This sequence comes from Ctenopoma kingsleyae, assembly GCA_032353495.1. Taxonomy (NCBI): domain Eukaryota; kingdom Metazoa; phylum Chordata; class Actinopteri; order Anabantiformes; family Anabantidae; genus Ctenopoma; species Ctenopoma kingsleyae. The sequence continues at coordinate 8,136,150 of JAUBNQ010000008.1, read as the reverse complement.
CACCTGTGCAGAACTGCCATGAATCATTTGTTAAATTATTGTAATTACAACATACTCATATCTTAGTCTAATTAACCAAATGATGTTTAGTCTTAGACTGATCCCTTACTGTGGTCTCTGTGTTACTGTGAGTGCTGCTCCGGCTGTGGGTCCTCCGGTGCTCCAACCAGGTCTCAGGTGAGTCAAACAGAGCCAGACAGTCAAGACACTGGTAGTGAACTGGTCCCGACACCTGAGCCTCTGCCCCGGATTCCTCTGTCTCCAGGACCTCACACAGTTCTGCCAAACAAACACATACTGTTGATTCTTAACCTCATAAACATGCAAATTACAAAAATGCTGGACACCTTAAATGTGAAAATATTATATTGTGTCTTTGAGCAATATAATATAAAGAATCTGTGGATAGTTTCAAACAGTTTGTTTGCTTTCATGAGACTGTGTTGTTATTCTGCTCCATCTATAGGTCCATTAGTTCACACACACAGAAAAGCATCATGTACAGCACACTGTTAACATATCAACATACTCCAGTTTCTCATGCTTGCTCAAAACATACATAATTACATATATTACCCTGTTGCTCCACCTCCATCCCAGCCTCCCTCATGTGCATTTCCTGATGCTGCAGCAGCTCCTCTGGGTTCATGAGGAGGGCCCCACACTCTAGACACTGGTACTGCTGGCTCTGCCCCATCTCTGGGACACCCTGGATGGCCATGACCTCCCCTGCATCCCCTTCTCCCTCTCCCTCTTGTCCTGTGTGGATCTGCTGGTGGATCAGCACATCCTCGAGGGTGTTGAAGAGCTGGTGGCACTCGCTGCACATGTACTGGTGCTCCACGTACACATCCTCTGCGTCCTCCTGCTGCTCAGCCATGATGCTGCTGTGCGTGTGTGTGTTGTTGTCCTACGTATGCTGAAAGTGTATCATGAAAGGGGATGTGTGACAGGTGGGAAACTTCACTGCTGTGTCCAGTGAAGACTGCTTTTGTCATCCAGACAGCAAACCTGTGGTAAACAAAAGAGACAACATAACATGAAACAGGTCGTAAATCAGCAGTTACTGCACGTAATTTCACAGCAACAGTATATCTGCCTGTATTTATTTTACCAAAAAGGTCCAGCAGTGTTTACACAGACATATTAAGGCACAATCGAGCGAAAAACATCGCAATTTTCAGCCATTAGCCAAATGAAGGCCTGTTGCTAACAATACGACCACTGCTCCACGGCTGATAACTAACTACTGTCTGATTTTCCTCACATATGTGGCTGATATCTTTGTTTACAGTGTGTGATGGCATATGGAGAGCTGTTGGCGGCGCTCCCTCCGATACTGCAGACTTGTTTCTCGACACCGCGGTTTCCTGACAGTGGCTCCCGGCTTCGTCGGGCGGTCCGTCAGGCGGCGCTACCCACTTTTCCCCGAAGCTCTCTGGCTACAACGGCGGGCCCTTCTTTCCCCTTACCTCTTATCTACTCTCGTTGGATACCGCCTCGTGTAGTCATCGCTCTTCTTTCGCGTTAGCATATGTTTTTTGTCAGTCTCTCGTCACCATCCGCGGCATGGACACGAAAAAACAGAAAAGTCACTGTGGGAAATAACATTTCAAAGCGTGTGATGAAACGTTTGCCCGCCGATAGCCTCCATTCTTGTGATATGACGCCCCACCCAATGCGGTAGTCTCCACATTTCAGGCTCTGTGATTGGCCGAGTTATCGGTCAATCACAAAGTATTCTTTACTGACGGGAATTGTAGTTCTTTCCTCATCACAGTATAGCCATACTGTTTTCATGACTCCGTAGTTTTAAATTAAATACTCTGTGTGCTTTGGTGGATGTCTGAATTTTAAAGAATTATTTACACATAAATAAATGGACAATTTGTTTATTTTGAAAACGGAAGATCGACAATAAGATAAAATCATTCTTTATTGATTCTGGTGAAGGGAATTTCAGAAGTTACAGCAGCTGGGCAAATGTTACATTAAAAAGGTCTAAAACAAAATCTAAGTAAGAATACAATAATAGAATATAGCATATAGAATACACACAAAATATAAAATAATTTATGTCCATCATTGAATTCAAATAACAAAATTACATTCTTCTTATTATTATTATTATTATTATTATTATTGTTGTTGTTGTTGTTGTTGGTGTTGGTGGTGGTGGTGGTGGTGGTTATGGTTATGTAAATGCGGGGTAATCAACAAAGATATTCAAATGACAAACAATACATATTTTCAAACTACTATAGTGAGGAACAACTCAGCTTCCCATCAACCCTTGCGACCTTTACGTAATTGTGCGTCAACTCCCCAGTCCCCCCCACCATCACTGTTCTACAGAGGAAGAAAGGGGGAGACGGGAAGCCTATACTGAACGTTGTAAGTCTAGTTTTTATTTTTATCGAATATTAAAATACACATATTTAGCTTAGGTCTGTGACGGTCTGACTGCTAATAACGTTCAACCTTGTCCCGGCTTCAGTTCACACAAATATGAGCGGCAGCGGGCGGCCCAGGACCAGCTCATTCGCTGAGCCTCCCGGAGCTCCCGGATCCGCTGCAGCCGGTGCCGGATCAGCAGTAGCCGGTGGAAGCTCGACAGGAAAACCTGGGGCTTCGCAAGCCAGTGGAAGCAGCTCGACGAGCTTTGGGAATCTGAAACTGCCTAGTAAGTATTAGTGTTGCATTTCTGACATACGCGCAGTGTATATGTTTCCACAAAGAGTCGAGCCGTGCCTTAGTTTTACAGAAACGTGTCGGAGCGTGTTTAATCTCGATCTTTGTTGCGGAGCTAACGTTAGTCGCAGGCTGTTAGCTGGCTAGCTAAGTTAAGTTAGCTGTTTTTCATTAAGGAGCCATTGCGATCAAAGGCTTTTATCGCATAGCTAACATTATCCTTAGCTGCTGGTGGCAAACTTAGAAGTAAGCCGCTGATCTTTCGACGGTAAATAACATTATGTCCGTTTTTTCGGGAATATTATCCAACCATTATGATGGTACTGTAGCCGAAGAACACAGTTGGTGTTAGCCGACACTGTAATATATTTGTCAGTAATATCATAGGTGGAAGCTAGCTAGCTTGCTTTCTAGCGTTTATAAAGAGTAGGTTGAAAATGGTCTAGTTTAAGTTTTTAGGCGTCGTCCTTCGTTCAGTCTCAGCTTGTACATATTATTTTTTTGCCTAACTAGGATAACGTTTTAAGGTTTTAAATGTAAGTGCCTGAGTACACTAGACTTATTTTCAGTGAAATCTTTCCAAATTACCAATATCCAGCTGCTTATATGCCAACAAATCCTGTCCGTAACTACCTGGATCCCTACAGGTATGCGTAACGTTACATAAAAGGGCTCACACAGCAGGTTCGGTACATAAATCCATCTACAGTTTATCAAACCTGTAACCAGAATATTACTTTCGCAACTGTGTGAGTACCCTCAAGTAAAAAAAAAATGTTTTTAATTAAATTACATTTTTCTATCCTTTAAAATAATCCATTTCATTATCCACTTAAGTAGTCTGGCAGAGGGGACATCTGTTTTAACAACAGTTAAACGTGGCTCCTTAATTCACCATTTTGATGCCTGCAGAGGAAACCTTGGATTATCAAGAGCTAAGTCCCTGCATTTGGTTTTATTGATGTGATGACAATAACTTCCTTACTGGTGTATGTACAGTGGCTTCTGAAAGTCTTCAGAAATTGTTGATTTAATTTTAAATTGATAAATTTTCTACCCATTATTACATTCTCAGTAGCTTATAATGATAAAGTGTTTTTTTTAACAGATGTATCAAAATCAAAAACAATATTTGCCAACTGTAGGGGGTTTGAAGAAGAACAGAGACACATCGAAGAAAAGTAGTGTAACACCTATTGTGTCAAATAACATGTTCATAACAGGAAAGAAGAAACTGGAGTTATTTGGGATCTGACAGAAAATAACAGTGTTGTTCGTCATCATCTGCTGTACCCTGTGAAAGTGTTGTTCTTGTGTCAGAGCTGCCTGGATCCTGCCAGAACCCAAACACAAGTGCAATAGACAACATCAACAATAAACTGGCTAAATCTGAAATTATGTACAGTATACATGGCTATTTTTACACCCAAACCTAAGCTCTCTGGAGTACATAATCTGAAACGATGGGTCGTTTTTCTGTGACTGTTGGGGAAACCAGATTTTTCCAAAAGGATAATGGATGGGGTGTAGCAGTTATGTTAAGAAACTACTTTCTGCTATTTCTTTGTAATTCTGCCAGCACTGCCAGTCACACTATAAAGATGTTGTCATTAACCTCTATTTACTTTTGTCAGACGACATGGCAGCATGTTATTGTGATTTGATCAATGTTTTTAGTGTAGCAGAGAAAGAATAAATGTTTTTGATTAGTAGGTTGTGTTAACAAGCCATGATTGAATCACTGTATTATGCTTATTCATTTGTCTGACAACAGAAAAATGGATAAAAAGAAAATGTGTCTCAACTAAAACAGCATCCTCAGCGCTATTGAAAAACAGTAGCAGTGGTTACTGTGAGCAGGAAGTGACAAGAGACAAGCTGAAACTGTATAAAAGTGAGGAAAGAATCAAATATTTAGTCATTTTGACAAATCAAAGCATTAGCAGATCATGCCTGTGACAGGTTTGAACTGACCATTGGCCAAACAACTACAACATCAACATAATTTCTTAGACCTTGTTGTTGTTTGAAATCGTTTTATGCTTGTGGCAGTGCAGTACCTGAGTTATACAATACCAAAAAAATCATTTTCTACATTTAGTAAATGGGTGAAACATCTCATATGTTAAATGTAGTCTAACAACTAGTTGTACAAAAAATAATCTGAAATCAAAAATGGTCAAATAATAACCAAATACTCAACCCCAGCTTACATTACTTGAAAACTGTTTTTCAATACATTTCAAGTTTTAGTAAGTATTGTTAGCAGTTTTAATACTTATTATTTTCTGTTTTTTAATGTGTTTATAGGTTTATATAGGATGCAGGTTTTGTCTGTATGTTTCGCATGCTAATTTCAAAAGTTGCCTTTTTCACCCTGGAAATTTAAGTACTGTAAGTGCTGTACTACTTGGACTCATAGGTTATAACATTTTATTACATCAGCAAAGTAAATTATCAAGAAGTGGGAAGTGCCAAAGCCAGTCCAGTTCCATCAACGGTAGATGTGACTAATCCAGTACCTTGTTTTAATTAACGTCATTATTGTATTCAGTGTTTCGGTGGGCGCAACTCGGTGTTTAGGGCCAAGACAGTTCACCGCCTCATCTCAATGAGTTGTCAGCAGTGTAGTAAATAGATTTTAAATTTAGGAGATAGAGAATGTCATATTTGATTAGTACTTTGCACGGATAAGTACCCTGCGTTGACCAATCAGTGAAGGGGAGAAAAAGTTGAAAGGCAGCCATCTTGAGCCTATGTTGTGCAAAAACACAAAAATATTGCAGCAGTTCTGCAATGCCACTTTTTTATTAAACTATGTATGAACCATTGATAGTTATTTGCATATTATTTAACTGTGATTGGCAGCCAGTCAGTTGAAGCATCTTCTGTTTGTGCAGGAGAGGAAACACAGTTGTACAGATTAAAAGCCACACCTAGGGTAAAGCCGTCATAGTACAGAAATATACAAGATGCTTTTAGAATTCCTAGAAACCTCAAATGATAAGATATTGTGAAAATTTAGCATGAAATTGCTGATCATTTTATCATTTAAAAGTGTGCATGGGTTTTACACTTGGAGACAAGCTCCAAGCTAATTGCTTGTAAGTGTGGGTGTGATGAAAGTCACTCTGCTCATCCTTTTTCTCTTACTCATCAGGCTTGCGTTGATGTATCAGAAACCAAAGCTATTCACTGACAGCTGGGCAGGGTGCTCATCTTTGCCTTCATTATTCAAGGGACTATCATGCCACAGCTGCTCCATTTTTAATGCGCTCTCCTCTGGGTTAACTTGTTTAAAGGGAGTGTGAAAGTGATGCTAAAAGGAAACACACAGGAACAGTGTATTGTAGAGCTGGAAAACTGGAATGTGCAGGAACCACATACTAACTGATCTCAAAAGCTGAGTATTTCCTGCTGACCTGGGGGTAGAGATCGGATCTGGGCCAATCATGTGGATAAGCCACTGTTTACTGTTAACCTTGAAAGGGTTTTGGGTGGAAATAGAAAAGCCATCACTTCTCATCAAGAGTCAATTGGACGTAGTAATCGGAGGTCGAAAGTTGATTAAACCATTGAAATAACAGTTGATGAAGATAAATATCTTTGTCAGTTCATCTGAGAGTCCTAAAAGCTTCATTGTCTGACTCCATTTTAAGATTCTGAGACCTACTAGAGATCAGAAGGGGTCCTGTTGAGACAGGCGAAGTGAGCAAGCCCAGGAAATGGTAGCACTTCTGGGTGTGCTACTGTCCACGTAATTTTATCACAGGCTCTGACAAGCCTTTTGGCAAATGGCCTCTTCTCCTGCTCTTCCCCTCCGACTGTCTTTGCTTCTGGTGCCGATTTGTCAAATGATTCTTGACCCAAAATGTGCCCATGCCTAAAACACAGAGCAGTTACTTGACCCTAACTAGAGTTGTCAGTTACTGTTGGATCATGAGCTTAATTTCCACAAGGTCAAACATGAGTCTGAAAGTGACACTGTTTGAATAGTTTAAAGCATACATCTTGTAGTTAATTCTCTATGTAAAATCCTGTCTAGTAGATGTTCTACAGTTGTCACCTGTATGTTGAGTTATATATAATGTGATCAGAATGAAGTAGCCATTTTACTTACTTAGCGTACTTTTTTTTCCAAGACTACATCTCAGCCCTGTGCTTCTCAGTCTGGGACTTTATGTCTCATTTGTATTTACAGGATCTTACACTATGAAACATACTGAAACATATTCAAAGGCCGTGTTAAAACCTTTCTTTATGTCATAAATAACAAAACTGTATATATGTCTATTTTTAAGATGTCAAAGAAGGCATAGTAGCAAATCATGTAACCTTAGCCTAGTCAACCTATAACACACTTTTCAAAATATATATGAAGCTTCAGCAAAGATAATCTAAAATGTGTTAATAACCTATAATTTTACCAAATTCAACATTGTATCTAAGTGGCTTTTACACAGGTATTATGTTGAGTTGTCTTTGAAGTTTATTTTGTCTATTGGGATGGGGGACATTTTGGGTAGGATTGCAGGTATTCAGAGTGACACAAACACAGGTTAATCTTCCAGTTGCACTGCCCTGCTGCAGGCAAGTTTAAACAATGTTTAACCAACTTTCAAATAGACAAGAGATTCTAGCTGCTAGGAAGAGTTTGTTGACGGTTAGCTTGTTTATCTTAGGGACATTTTTTAAAGGCTAAACATGAGAGCGTTATATTACTGTCACTGATTTCATTGCAGTTTTGTTGTATTTTCCAAATTTGAGATATTTAATTTTGGTGTGAAGACGTAGTACTGTCATTTCAGGATTTCTCTTCTGCTCTAATCCACAGGAGACAGTGGCAAAGTGACGACGGTGGTAGCCACACCCGGCCAGGGGCCCGATCGTCCGCAGGAAGTCTCATACACAGATATAAAGGTTATAGGAAATGGCTCGTTTGGAGTGGTGTACCAGGCTCGCCTCATCGACAGCCAGGAGATGGTGGCAATTAAGAAAGTCCTCCAAGACAAGAGGTTTAAGGTATAGGCAGAATAACACCGTGTTTGATTCTGTGGATTAAATTATGATTATCTTCAACAATTGTCCTGTAAGTTTGCATAACAGTTCATGTTTTTGCACATTTCGCCCTGTAATAATTTCCCCTTCCTCTTTCCCTTTTCCTTTCTTCATTCCAGAATAGGGAGCTGCAAATTATGAGGAAATTGGACCACTGCAACATCGTGAGGCTACGTTATTTCTTCTACTCCAGTGGAGAGAAGGTGTGTCTGTGCTGACTTTTATTTAGCAGGAATCAAGTTTCTAGATCGAGCACTCAGCCTCCACACCCAGCCATTTAATGGTGGATGCACCCAAGATGATTCATAGACATGTTCTGGACAAGTAAATCTGTCTTTATTGTAACACAGACTTCAACATTTTCAGAATATTATTATTGCCATCATTATCTATGAATATACCGTACACTCATAGGATCAGTGTATTCTGCACTGTGAAGTATACTCTGCCCTTCTAAAGAGCGGAAATTAGCGTTCTTTATTTTATGTAACGTTTTATTGTTTATAAATTAGTAAAGTGGTGAAAATGAGTCGTTTACATGCATAATGGTAGATTTCTTATGAAGTGTAACTGCAGTGTCAGTGTGCTGCATCAGCTGTAATTGTTTATTCAGTCATTGTTTGCAGTAAATATTTACAAGTGTACGTGGAAAACAAAAAATATCTTATTCAGTTATGAAGTTAATCATTTAATAGAGCTGCATAAAATCTAGATTTCATTTTCCTTATTTACTTATTATTTATTATTATTTTTTATACCTATTTCATTTTACTTACTTACTTTACTGTCTGTCCTTTTTGTTCCTCCTTGCAGAAAGATGAGGTGTATTTGAATCTGGTGCTGGACTTCGTCCCTGAGACAGTGTACAGGGTGGCTCGGCACTTCAACAAGGCCAAGACCACTATCCCCATCATCTACGTTAAGGTGCGTAAACACACTCACACCCGGATGTGCTTGTGGGCATTTTCTTTCCACTGCTTTCACTGCGCCACTATATTTATCAGAATGTTAATTGTAGCTCAGTTATTTCAGTTATTTCATTTCTGTACATAACATAAGTGAAAATGTAGTTATAGTTTTAAAAGTCTGGTGTCAGACTACAGACACACTTGTTATGTCCATGTGCATGCAGAGGTCGCGTTTTCACTCCTGTTGAGTTGATCTTAAAGTCTGAGTTCATTCTGGCATTGATGTGGAATTAAAATTATTTTTTGTTCTAACATAAAATGGGGAATTCATTAGTTTTTGGGAAGTGCTGGTGTCCAGACTGCCAAACAGCGCTGCTTTCATGTGCTGTTTTGTAGGACAGGCTGATGTTTCACAAGTTGGAGAATTGGCCAGAATGTTTGGCAAAAATCTGTGCTGCTGGTGCTTTTGAGGATTGAAGTATATTATTCTAAATATTTAATTCTAAAAAGACAAGATAACGAGATTGGATATATCAGTTTTGATATATTATATCAATATAATATTTTTAGTTGGAGCAGTGGTTCTGATTTGTAATTGCATTAATAGAGATATAGTTTCCATGGTAGGTTATTAGGTAGATTTTGCAAAAAGCTGCAAAAAATGTTCATAGACAAAAAAAAAAGTTGTGCCTTTTCTTTTTTGTGTGTGGCACAGTCTGCTGGAGTAGAGCCAAAAAATATTGTGCACTTCTTGTGTTCATCTATTATTTGTCATATTTAAAAAAAAATAGATTTAAATATTTAAATCAGTGTTTGAATTTAGTCTCATCATTAGTGTGCAAATTTGAACAGAAATTTAGTGAAAACTGTAAGATAAAAATTGTTCATTTATTGCCTGTGGATGCAACAGACAACCAAGTGATTTGCTCTTGTCACTGGCAGCTCACTGTTTAAGGATTATAAAATCAGAGAGGGAAAGATGGCACTGTGGGAATTAATCTGTTGTCTGCAATACTCTTGGTTCCCTGTCTGAAAGGGTGCTCAATTAAGGAGAGTATTTGTGTGTTTATTGCATCTGCAGCAGCAGCGAAGACATTATAACCGTTCCATGGCCCATTTCCCTACCCCAGCCTGCTTCTCCCCTGTGGCTTTCAGATGCACACAGATCTCTCCCCCTCTCTCCTCTGTCATTCCTTCCTTCCTCCTGAAACACACTTCCAACACAGCATGTCTGGGTTCTTCTTGCACCCCCCCTCCCTGTCCCATGGGTCTTATGTTTTTACCATGTCTCCCTCTCCCTCTTCCTCACCCCTCCTCTCCTCTACTCCCTCTCTGTTCCCTTTTTAACCGTCATCTCTCATCCCTCAGTCATCTTGTCTGTGATCATTTTGTAATCTGTGGCCAGCCTGTCGCTGCATCATATGAGTAGTAATGATGATAATAGTGATGATGACAGTGGTTTGTCATATTAAGATGTTACCATCTGCATTCCACAGACACATTAAAGGGGCACAGACTTAATAACGTGAGCATTTCTGTAACCTAAGATCTGTAGACAAAATTCAGATAGGGTTTGGTTTAAGATGGTTACATATCTTCAGGGAGAATCTGTCGCAATTGTTTTTTATTTTGTAGAAACATGCCACTACAGGCTGCATCATCATGCATGTTGAGTCGATGGAAAAGCCTATCTCTATTGTGGCGATTCAAATGCTGGTGTGTTATACAGTCTCAAACTTACTTTAAAGACCACCATCGTTTGCAGTCTCCAGCAACTGACCATCTTGCCGCACAGACATGCTCAATGCACCAGGCATGTTTATGAATGGAGCGCAGACGGCAGACTCTGCCAGTCTCTGCCAGTCT
>JAUBNQ010000008.1:8100950-8114807 GCA_032353495.1 Ctenopoma kingsleyae | reverse complement strand
AACTTGAGGATTCCACAGGGTTTATAAACCTGCTGCTCCTACCAGTCAGTCAGACTTGAGAAAGCCCTCTGGAATGGGAGGGTGAAACATCGTCAAGGAACTAAAACAAGTCCAGTTGCTATTGAAAAACCTTTGTTGAGATAACCATGACCTGGATGACTGAGAACCTTCACAGATATTCTATAAAGTTGCTACAGAATGATAATTTTTCTTTACTGCTGATCCAAAATTAAGTTTATTATTTCCTTTTTAGTCAATATGAATGAGAATCTTGTCATACAAAATGGTGGAAATTGGATAATTGAACATGTCTAGTTTCACAACAGGAGAGCACATTTCGTCTGCTAATAATCAGGCAACATGATCAAAAGTTCCAGAAGAGCTAAATAGACCTTAAGGTGAAACTGTTTTTTAACCTAAATGATACCTGTGTGCACCAGGAGCAGAGAAAGAGTAATCAATGCTGTGTGACATGACAGCCCTCCTCTCCTGGGACCTGCAGCCTCTGAACCATAACCGTCAGTGAAAAACATGCCTGCTAAGTCTTCAGCACGGTGATATGATATGTCAGAGTTGAATAATGTTATTCTGCGGTGTATTGAGTAGATGGTACAGTTTCTGTGAAGCCTGAGTGGCCCTGGTCCCTTTGGCTGAACGCCCAGCTGCCTCTTTAATACCATTTGGAGTGAGGATAAGCAGTCTAGAGGAGCCGCTCGTCTTCCCAATCAGCCAATGGGGCACATCGGGCAGTGTGTAATTCTGGGAAATGACTGGGGTGTGCTAGTCTATACTTCCACTGACCTCTGGATATAATAGTTGGTGAAGCAGAATCAAGATACATCAAGCAGCTGTCTGCACTCACTCTGGAATAGGTAAATCTGGTGTTATATAATGTTGCTTTTATAAACCTCTGTGTATATACAAGTGCGGTCCAATGAGACAGTTGTTGCTGTCAATAAGTGAAAAACAGAAATTTTGTTGTTCATCAGAAACTTATAAACTATATCCTTTGCAACATAAAATGTGTCTTATAAGTGTATCAGACTGGATGGCACATCCTTTCTCTATTTGAATGTAAACAAATGCATCAATACCACATAATGCACAGTACACATTTCTGCTATTGAAAATGAATGTTAGGTTTAATTAATTAATTAATGTCAGCAACTCTGGTTACAACAAAGCTGTATCATGTATGTAAGGCTATGTAGCCTTTCCCCAACCTAAACAGTCCTTATGTGGCTTTAGAATGCCATCATTTATGTTGGTTACATGATGAAATCTTTTACATGGCAGTAATAAAAATTATATTCATGATTTGTTGTTTTCTCTTTAATTTAGATTTTGAGGCTATTTTGTGTTGTCTTGTGCTGTTGTTTATCACCTCTGGTTTTTGCTATGTGGTCTTGAATAAATAGATTTTTAATCTCAATAAGGCTTCCCAGGCATAATCAAGCTTAACAATGTTTGTGGCACCATGCCAGGTTCTTGGTCTTTCACCTGTGCAAATATAGTCCTTTTTCACATCAGCAGACAAAGCTTGAATCCTAAAAGTGTGCATGTCAGCAGATCCATCTGCATCACAACCGTGCAATTTCCAATTACTCCTCACTGATGAAGACTATGTGATATGATTGAAAACCATGGAAAGAACATTAGCAAGTAGATGCTGAGTTGACATTGTGTTGTCAAACTGTCTTTCCAACAAACTGAGGTAAGTAGAAAACAACAGCACACACTGCTGAAGAGGTTAGGACTTCAAATGTTACTTGCAGTACCCTGCCCTGACACTGATGCATGTTTGGACTAGAAGCTCATAAATAACTTGTATTTACTTTGCCACATTTATTTGACAGCCCAGATTACTTTTCAGATTTTACATTTTAGCAACTTCACTCATTTTTCCCATCTGTGCAGGGCCCCTGGACTACATCCTCTTTATGAAATGACTGCTAACACTTCTTGTTTTAATGGTAAAGAGTTCAAGTAAACGACACAAAATTAACACACACACAAACAACCACAAAGACATAAAATGACCACCACCAATTGACCACAGATAGAACTGAAATGACGACTAATGGTATGACACCTTAATTTGGGACCCTTTCACTCGAGTACGACCGCCCGCTCGGCTCCACAGCTCCAGCCATGGCGCGCTTTGGGACTACAAACTACGTCAGTGTTATTTGTAGTTGAACCCTATTGGTCACTAGAAGGGACGCTGCAGCCAATCAGATGGAGCCTTCTAACATGCAGAAAAAACTGAAGTTGTCCTATTTCCTCGATTGGTAACGTCTGACTACGGTAAGTTTAGTTGATTTTAGTTGTACTAATTTTATGTAAAGCTACTTTTTGGTCATATCATAAACAATCATATTTATGTATGGCGGATTTCAACGGGGGGAGATAGCTAATGTTAACTTTTAGTCTGTCGCCGCCATTATACCACCGAAGAAGCGTATCCCGCCTTCTGCCTCGGTCATTTCTTCTTCTTCTCCTTGGTACCAGAAAGTAAGCAACACTGGTCCAGGTGGTAAACCGGGTTTAGTTGCTAGCTATTCTAGCTTTGACGCCCGCTATCAAGGAATGATCCCATGGTTGTTTTATTAGCTTCAGGGCCAGAGTCAGCTACCCCGACGGGAAATGTTAGCCATGTTGCTAACAGAAAGATGGCCATCGTTGTCTGTTAGCAGCTCAGTAACGTTACTGCTCATAGATTGCTAACACGGTTAGCTAGCCGCTAACAGCTTTGGCTAGTTCTGGGGCTGTAGTGCAGGTTGACTCGGGCCAGACCCCCACTATTGAAGCTTGTTATTAGCCAGCGACTGCGTAAAATATGAGTGAATGGTTTTTGTACTTCCTCATTTTTAAGTCAACATCGGACTGACACTGTCGTAAACACTCATATGTAACGTTATGGCATAGCGTCAGGTCATTTTCCATAATGACATACATTCATTGCCTGTAGACAAATGTGTCCACCAGGTCACTAATAAAGACATACTTTAGAGAGGGACAGGGAGGGAGAGGTACCTGCTGGTGCTTGCAGGTAAATTGGTAAAATCGAGTGGAGACCGTGGCTGGATTAACCACCTGGAGTGCCTCTGAGCAAAACTTTGTTACTGGACTCTTGCTGACCCCTGAAAAAACACGACATGCAGTTACTTCCCCAGACAGAGTGGGTGGGTGTACGGACAGTTAGACGACTGACAGAAAATTTCTACTTTCATAATTAAGCAAAAACGTCAGTTTCCTGAATTTCTAGGCACAGTCTCCTTTAATGTGAATATTTGCTTGTTTCTGCGAATAAGCCAAAGGTGATTGTGGTGATGATTAGTGTTTTTCACTGTTTTATATTATTATTATTATTATTATTATTATTACGGTTTTTAATATTGTATTATATTTTTTGTCACCGAAAGATCAGTTTGTTGTCAGTGAAAATAATTGCTCTCAACCATTAATTACTTGACCACAGGATGGTGGACCATTCATATATATCCTGAGGATCTAGTTGCCTGCTGTGCCCAGATGGTAATTCAACCTTGATGCAGACCATATTACATCTTTCCTTTACTGGGAAATTGAGTTGTCACAGTCTTGAACAAACCCAGTAACTTGTATTTGACCAAATATACCAGGAATAGTAGAATGTCGTCCAAGCAGGGATATTTATTTTATTGGTTGATTATTGTCTGTTGAAATAATAAGTGTCTGTGAAGATTCTGAGTCATCCAGGTCATGGTTATCCCAAAAAAGTTTAGTTTTAGTTCCGTGAAGACATTTTGCCCTCCATTCCAGAGAGCTTTCTCAATTAATCAATAAGTGTGGTTATATTTATAATTTTTATAATTTTATTTATATTTATCATTTCATTATTATTTATTTATTTTCAGACTCAGCATGTACATGAAACAAACAAAAAACAACAACCATATAACATTATTATTACTTAGAAGTTGTATGATGAAGATTATTCTTTGTGTTAGATACTCCCAATGTTGACTAAAGACTGTTAAAACACACCAGTGAACTATATCACTGGTCTGGATGACATGTTATCGAATTAAAATAACACTGTCCTTCCACTGTAAATACTAAATACATCTGCAGTGGAAAATAGTCTCCAACAAATACACCATGTACTCCTGTTTGAATGTAATTGTTTGTGCCATAAATTATAAACCGATAAAATTCTTAACTAAAATGTGTCTCACTGATGCCTTTCAGGGGTATCTGATGTCTGTCTTTCAGTGTTTTTCTTTGATTTAGATAGAAAAAAACAGTGGAATTGTTGGTGCAGGATGAGGTCTGATTAGTATCCAGTGAGTGGGAAAGATTGCAGTGATTGTGTTTTGATTATAGTTACATTCAGCAACAGTATGAACTAGACTGCACTTAAAGTGGGTCCAATTACAGCACATATCTAATTGATGTTGGAGCTAAATGTCGGCTCAGCTCATGAAATGACAGAGAGGCTTGGCAGGGTCTCTACCTGAGCCGCAACCTGCATGGTCAAAATAACAATTAGTCCAGGCTCAGCACATGGTGACTCATCTTGGCAACCCCAGAGTTAGCCTCCTGGCACTTGAGTCCAAGCTGTTGTCATGATAATATATGCAGGCACTTCATTTCATCAGGAGAGGGCAATGTTCACAACCTATCTTCAGATGTAATGCACTGGTGGCTATGCATTTGTATGAGGCTCACATGCGATATTACTTTGATATTCAAAGCATGTTGAGTTTTGTGAACTGTTGCACCGTTATCTGAATCAGTTTTGCATTGCTGCGTCTCTTATGAAATGTTTTTGATTTCTAATCCCTTGACAGCCATGGAGAGTTCGTCAGTGTATATGTGTTTCCCCTGCTACCAAGAGTTCAACACTCTGGAAGAGGTACTCAAACACCAATTGACGTGCACTGCTGAGGATGAACAGCTGGACACATCTGGAACCACTCCTGTCTCTATTCCAGTGCTACAGACTCGGGTAAATACTGGCACAATCATAATTTTCTCCTTTTTGTCATGTGATTGTGCCTCATTGTTTTGAGTCCAAGAATATAACCCTGATAACATCAACATTGTGACAGTGGGGCATGAAATAACCTGCTGTGTGACTGCATAAAAGCCTCTTAATCATATCTGGAGAATGACATTGAAGTGACAAGTATAACGTGGCCATAAATTGACAATGCTCTGCCACTCATCATAGTAACAGTGACCTTCATTAGAGCACTTAACATTGAGTTGTTTGCAATGATTTACTGACTCACTTCAAGGCTTCACTGTGTATTAATATCTGCTTTAGGGGCATTCTGACATCATGTTGTATCATAGATTAATCAGTAGGTATTTTGTATTAGTTAGTGATAGTGATTATTGTGAAGGGATATTATCTGTTTGTGGTGTGATTGTTACTTAATGTTTTTTCTCATTGAGTCTTTTACAAATAACATAAACAGGCTAGGCAACTGTCACTTTGGACACTTTCTGTAGTTTTCTCTGTTCAACCCTCGCTATTTTCTTTGTCTTTGTAGTGTGTTGTGCGACAGTAATAATCATTCATGAGAAACACACTGCACTGTATATTAAAATGTGGATAAAATAAAGCCTCGAGGCAGTGAACTTGCATTGAGGATTTTTAGTAATCAAGTTATTCAAGTTTCTTGAGGAATTGTTAGCCCTAGTGGAAACAAAGTAATGTCACTGTTTGCAAATTCCTGGTTTTCTGCATAAGTTGGTCATGTAATGTGATCTGGTCTTCACCAAAGGCACAAAAATCTACATAAAAATAAATCTGATAAAAATAAATAAACTGATAAAACACAAACAGATATGTCATGTACTCACTGAACATACAGAATGATGGTGGAAAATGTAATGGCAACAGTGTTTTAATAACTGGTTAAACCACCTTTAGCGGCAGTAACCTCAAGCAAATGTTCCTTGTAGCTGTGGGTTACACCTGCACAACTTCCAGGAATTTTGGACCATTCTTCTATGGCCCATTCCTACTGAAGTGCTTCAGCTCAGCCATATTTAATTAATTAATTAATTTTTTTATTATTTATTGCCATTTTGAACGTTTATTTGGAAGTTTAATAGTAGAGAGGCAGACAAGAAACATGGGGGAGAGAGAGTGCAACAAATATTGCAGTGTGTGTTCAATAAAGACACGAAAGATCATGATTTCTGTGTTTCACCAGCTTAGAAATATTGTGTTTGTTTGTGACTTTGGTGAAGGTCAAATCACATTTCATGACCAATTTATGCAGAAAACCTGGACACTGTAAACAATACAATCAGTTTGTCTTGTTACTGTATATAGACTTCACCTAAGTTAAACCCATGTGGAGATTAGGCCACATGTCAAATTGTTCACAATATTTCAACCATGTGACTCAGATATTATTTATATGTGCACCAGCTAAATTGAATCAAGTTTCTTGATAAGACAACTAAATCTAAATGTAGTGATCTGGATATAGACACCATTATATCTATACGGAAACTGGGAGATTAGCCCGTAACTCTACTCTGTACTCATCTGTACATTTTTTGTCCCACATTACAATAAATAGGCAGCGGTTGTGTTGTAAGGTTGGCAGATTATTCCATAATTTATTTCTAAGTGCTTAAGTGCTACCTGCACCTGCTTTCTGTCTAGAGTAATGGCAAAATAACACATTAGCACATTGTTTATCAGAGTAATAAGTCACTGCCAAGCCAAATAAGTGTAGCAGGCAAAAATGTGTCACAGCTAAAAAAGAACTGATTATGGATCACATAGTGCTGGATTTATAAATCAGGCTTTTTATTACTGAACGTATGGCATGTTTCATGTTTTGAATGAGCCCTGGTGATCTGGGTGTCCAGTATTTTTTTTCAGTTGATCTATGTTAGAGCTTATAGACCTGCGTAACAAAGCAGTTGGTTTGGTCATATGATTTATATTTTTCACCTTTCAATTAACAAGAGTTTTAAAAATGAATATAAACCAGTGCAGCATTTTCTAATGCTGTGTCATCAGGCATTTTTTATTAATTGGATAAATCACAGTATATTACAACAGTAAAGACAGCTGAAGAGGAGGACATGTGATAAAGGTCAGTCCAGATTGCAGTAAAGGATGCCATATTTACATGGTGTCCGTTGAGGCCAGCTGAATCACCAGAATGTTCCTCATGCTCCAGTAATAATGAACAATTTATTTTCAAAGAAGCTGAAAAAACAACATTTCCTTTTGTCTTATGTGACAAGGCTACCCTTTTGCTTCTATGGGTGAGCTTTACAACCTGTGTCATTGTTTAGTGTTTTCCCTCTGTGCACTAAATGTATCTCCCATATTTAAATTCAGTTGTATTTCTGTTGTTTGGCTCATAGTGAATTGGAGAGCCCTGTGGATTTTTACATAATGCATTGTATTCAGTCTTTTTTTTTTTTTTTACATTATGTGTCCTGTTTATAATATGTTCTTTTGAGACGCAGTTCATTGAAATGCGAAGCTCTATTAATTCAGAGTCTTCTGAAGACTCTATCTGAATTGCAGAGTTTGAAAGTTGCATAATGGGGTGAGTTTTTCCTGTTTAACTTAGACACATTGAGCTGAGTCTTGGAGGGACTGGCACTTTTTTCTTTTGCCTTTAACATGTGACAGCTTCAGGAAGCCCTCAGGGTCAAAGGCAGTCATTGGCCCTCGTTTAGCAGTAGGGCATGGCTGTCTGAGCGTGTACCCAGACTTTCATCTTTACAGTCTTCACCACGCGTCCATAAAGCACAGTGACACTCATGACAGACAGATTGCATCCTGAGTCGCCAGCGGGAAGAGGAGCATGAGAAATGCATCAGTCAGTGCCACGGTTTCCTGTGATGGATCACACATCCTTCTCATGGATGAATCAGCTGAAGAAACACTATCAAACCTGCATACCTTATGGCTTCCTCGTTTTGCCATGAGCTGGTTTATTGCCTTATTCCGATTTCCTTTTTCTGACCAAAGTACAACTGATCTGTAAACTTCATTATCGGTGTACTAAAAGATGCACTTTACATATGACACTCTTCATTAATGATCGAATAATCAGGTCAAATTCTGGCATGTTATTTAGAGTTGAAGTGTGGGCTCTGTAATTTAAGACTGTAATGTGTTTTCTGTATGCAGGTAAAAAGGGAAAAATACCATTATACATTTATTGTGAGTTAAAATTGTATGGTGTCCAAATCTTTAGTGTGGGTAGTTGTTAAATAGGAAGTGCAGACAGAGCTTGCAGGACAAGTGTTGGCCCAAGCCAGTCACCATATGTGAATGTGTCTTCTCCTCTGCTGAAAATTCAACACCAGCTAATGGTACAAAACTGTGCACAGCAGTTTTTAAGTAATTTTAAGTAATTTAGTCATTTTTGTTTGTTCAACTTTAATTGAACAAACAAAAAATTAGACCATGAGCACTTATCACACAGGTCATAGGTAACTTTACACCTTTATTCCTGAGATATTTTCTTTGAAGTCTGTGAAGGAGGAAGACACAGGTGGAAATCCATTGATCAGATAAATTAGTGTGAAAAATTAAATGAAAAGGTATATAGCCTTTTCCATGCATTGTGTGAAAACCCCTGTGCTGAATGATAAAGACCTGTCCACTTGTCAGAGGAACCAGAAGTTAAAATTAGTGTTGCATATCAAGGCATAAGTCTTTATTTATAATGCTTCTTTTCACATATGACACTTCTTGGTTGCTGGGTTCAGTTATCTAAGTGAGGGAATTGCTTTTGGTTTTAACATATGACTGTTATGAGCAGGGCAAACAGGTTTTTTTTTCTACACACCTCCTACTGATGGTTTCTTTGTGTTTTTTAACAATGTTCAGCCCTGTCTCCAGTGTAGATCCAGAGATCAGCTGATATTTTGCTTGTGGGTTTTTTGTGCTGTATCTGGGCATGTTGCCAGTTCTGTGCATGCTAAAGCTGTGGAGGAAAATTTACAGAAATGTTATAAGGTCACTTTGATGTGTTCAGTTAAAAGATCCTTGATGGATTACAGTGCATGTGCAGAAATACCGCAGTTTTAAAGGACTGTATGTTCCTTGGGATGATGTCCTTGGTTTGCTAGATTGAACAGAAAAGATGGCATAGTCTGTAATACACAAGATGAAAACAGTTTGTACATTACTAGTGAGTTCAAAACATGGATCTCGATTTTGACTGGTCATCTTAACATTCTGCTCCATCTGCTCTGATAAAGTTACATAATCTGTGACTTCCTTATAAACTTAATGTGCTCTTTGTTGGCAAGAATTAATTTACAGGTGAGGAAATTAACTTGTTCCATAATGTTTTAATATATTGTACACTGCTCAAAAAAATTAAAGGAACACTTTGAAAACCCATCAGATCTCAATAGGAAAAAAGATCATGCTGGATATCCATACTGATATGGAATGGATAACGTGTTAGGAACAAAAGGATGCCACATCATTTGATGAACATGAAAATGATCAACCTACAGAGGGCTTAATTCGAAGTCACCAAGAAATTTAAACTGAAAAACTGGGTGGCTAGTCTAATTTGCTGGAATGTCATTGCAGCAACTCAAAATGGTACTCAGTAGTTTGCCTGGCCCCATGTGCTTGTATGCATTTCTGACAACGTTGGGGTATGCTCCTTATGAGATGACAGGTGGTGTCCTGATGTATCTCCTCCCAGATCCTGACCAGGGCATCACTGAGCTGAGCTCCTGGACAGTCTGAGGTGTAACCTGGTGGTGTCAGATGGCTCTAAACATGATGTCCCAGAGATGTTCTATTGGATTTAGGTCAGGTGAGCGTGGAGGCCAGTCAATGGTATCAATTCCTTCATCCTCCAGGAACTTCCTACATACTCTTGCTACATGAGGCCGAGCATTATCATGCACCAGTAGGAACCCAGGACCCACTGCACCAGCGAAGGGTCTAACAATGGGTCTAAGGATTTCAGGGTAGTCAGGGTGCCATCGTCTATCCTGTACAGGTCTGTGCGTCCCTCCATGGATATTTCTCCCCAGAACAACACTGACCCACCACCAAACTGATCATGCTGAACAATGTTGCAGGCAGCATAACGTTCACTGCGGCTTCTCCAGACCCTTTCACATCTTTCACATGAGCTCAGAGTGAACCTGCTCTCATCTGTGAAAAGCACAGGGTGCCAGTACCAGACCTTCTGGTGTTCTCTGGCAAATGCCAGTCAAGCTCCACGGTGCCGGGCAGTGAGCACGGGGCCCACTAGAGGACATCGGGCACTCAGGCCACCCTCATGAAGTATGTTTCTAATGGTTTGGACAGAGACATTCACACCAGTGGCCCGCTGGAGGTCACTTTGTAGGGCTCTGGCATTACTCATCCTGTTCCTCCTTGCACAAAGGAGCGGATACCGGTCCTGCTGATGGGTTAAGGACCTTTGAAGGTCCTGTCCAGCTCTCCTAGAGTAACTGCCTGTCTCCTGAAATCTCCTCCATGCTCTTGAGACTGTACTGAGACACAGCAAACCTTCTGGCAATAGCACGTATTGATGTGCCATCCTGGAGTTGGACTGCCTGTGCAACCTCTGTAGGGTCCAGGTATCGCCTTATGTTACAAGCAGTGACACTGACCCTAGTCAAATGCAAAACTACTGAAAAGTAGTCAAAAAAAAGATGAGGAGGGAAAAAATGTCTGTGGCCTCCACCTGGAAAACCATTCCTGTTTTTGGGGTCACCTCATTGTTGCCCCTTTAGTGCACCCGTTGCTAATTTCATTAACACCAAAACAACTGACACTGATTAACAACCCCCTCTGCTACTTAACTGACCACATCTATATCCCAGAAGTATAACTGACTTGATACTATACTCAGTAAAAAGTGTTCCTTCATGAATTATTACTGTATGTGTTACATGTATTGTTGTGATTGAGGAAGTTATAGATGTTTTTAACCTTGACCTTGCTGTTCTGGTTTTATCATCCAAATGGATGGTAGGAGCAAATGTGAAACCCCAGTGGAGTGAGCCATTCAACCTTTTGATAGTTATCGGCCATGCTGAGGCCTTATCTTGGCTGTGTGGAGCTCTCAGAGGAACCTTGAATCAAAACGCATGCTCCTCTAATTGACCTCAACACTGAATTCTCATTTCTCATTTGTCAGAGAGAATGAAAATGATGAAAAACACTGCAAAATGAATCAATTTGACACAAAGTTATTAAAATAGTTACAAGAATCATTTCATTTTAAATACAAAACGCAAAGACTAAGTGAAACATTGAAAATAAATGTATTTTCTTCTTTGTTCTCTCTTATATTTGCAGCAACAGGTAATAAATATATCAAGGACAGTTGCAGTCCCACAAATTCAGGTCCAAGGAGGACAGTCCTCTGTGCAACCTGTTAAGAATGTCCTCAAACAGGCTGCAGTCAGTGCTAAGTTGTCATCAGACCAGCCTAGAATCCTCTACCAGTGTGGGGACTGTGATGAACTTTTCAAGAGCCTGGACCTTTGGCAGCAACACCGTAAAGAAGGGACATGTCAGGATTCTGCCTCTGGGAGCAAGTCGAAACCTGATTTACCACCAGACGCAGAGACCTCATCTGCCCAGAGCTTCACTTCAACTTTAAATCTTGACAGTCCTTCTCTCTTAAGTGAAACTAGCAACAATCCTAAGCCAGAACAAGTGGAAACACTTGTAGCAGAGGAGGAGAGGCAACAGATTGCAGAAACCTTTTCAGCGCTGAGCCCTGATCCTCCAGTTTCTGAGTCGACTATTGCAACATCTAATCCAGTGGATTCGTCTCCCAAGAAGAGAGGAGCAAACAAAAAGCCTAAGCCTGAACCAGTGCTCCTGTGCGTGGACTGTGGCTCATGCTTTGGTCTGGTGTCTGAACTAGTGGCCCATCGCAAGACCCAACACGGCTTTGAGGAAGCTCTACACCGCTGCTCTGTGTGTGGGGAAAGCTTTTTGAACACCACGCTATTTCTCTACCATCGCAAGCAACACAGACAGAAAGGTGAGGAAAAGGCGGTAGTTGTTACTGAAGCAACAGCAGAGGAAGTTTGTACTCAGAGCAATGGGACTGCTGATCAGGAGCAGGATGGTGCTCCTGATGCCACCAGTGTGACCTCCACTTTTACACAGCCAGAGTTGTTCATGTGCACCCAGTGTGGTCAGAGCTTCAGCGATGAGGGAGGGCTGGTTACCCATCGTAAACAGAAGCATAGCCTGAAGGAGCCACTACACAGTTGTTCCCATTGCGGTGTGAGCTTTATGAACACCACCCAGTACCTGTACCATCGCCGGGAGCACCGTTTCACATCAGGGACAGAGGTAGCAGACGATGTTGAAACTGGGGATGAAACAGCCGCCTCTAAATCTCAGGATACCCCACAGAGCTCAAAGAGACTACTTTCTCCACCTGCTTCTACAAGTGAGTTGGGCTCACCCCTTCCCAAGAGAAGTAGGCCCTCTATCAGGATCCTGAGCGGTAAGTGGAGTTAAGTGTTTTAAAGCACATTTAAGGGCAGGATGTTTGGTGCTTAATTAACAGCTTTGTGTTGTTATGTTGCTGTAGGAAACAAGAGTTTAGGTACCAAAGAGGAATCTGAGGGTAGCACTGCAGCAGACTCAGACAGCACCAACCACCCTCCACCTGCCAAGCTGCTGCAGGACTGGGCCCGTACACCTTTACCCCATGTTTGCCCCTACTGTGGCAAAACATTCACTCGACGTGTATTTCTCCGCACCCATGTCTACAGCCACACCGGAGAAAAGCTCTTCACGTGCAAGGTGCCAGTCGCAATTTAATCAAAATATGTCCTTTCATGAGTCTGAGAGATGATTTGCTTTGATATAAATGTTATTTATGTCATGTAACTGACATTGACGAGATGATGTAATGCTTTCAAATGAAAGTAGACACAGTCTCATTATTTTTGACATATTCTCCAGTGTCTCTGCACAGTGGAAATTGCTTTGAAAATTATAGTTAGTCAACTGATGTACATATATCTCTTGGCCTAATCCTTATTATTGTTGTGAAGGTATGCACAAAGTCCTTCACTAACTCCCAGAGCCTGCTGCGCCACAGCATGAGCCACACAGGAAACAAACCCTACAGCTGTGATGTTTGTGGGAAAAACTTTTCCCAAGCAGCCACCTTAAAGAGACACCAACGCATTCACACATCGGTGCAGCCTCGGCGAAAGCGTGGACGAAAACCGGTACACTTTCTACAATTGTGCAGTAGTGTGTGTGTGTGTGTGTGTAGCAATGTCACCAGGATTATATTTTTTGTAGATAGCTTGCTCCTTTTTTTGTGACCTACTATTGTGTCCCTTGATGCAGGTGTGCACCTTGGACAATGAAGGAGCTGCTCATCTCTTCGCTTGTCCTCACTGCCCCTCACGGTTCAATACGGAGGATCAACTTAACCATCACAAGTAATAACACATTATCAGTTTTTTAGCATATTTTATTTAGAGTAGTATTAATAACATCTCAGGTAATTGTCAATATTCAATCATTCCAAACCCTGTTTACTGTTATTAGAATCATTGAGCCAAACAGAATCCAGGACAGGATTTAGATAAACCTCCTCCTCCTTCTTGCCCGAAGCTGTAGTAGTAGCTGAGCCGTGTCCGTCTACTGAACAAGACCTTTAAGCTGTGTAGCAGACACACTGACTGAGATCTCTGGGTGCCCTTGAGCCTTAGCTACACTAGCATACAGAGGCCCAGTAAATTAAGATGAGAACGATAACAACCCAGGAAGAAGGAAGAGTCTGATGCTGTCTTACCAGGTGGGCAGCAAGGAGAGTAATGTGTGAAAATGTACAGTACAGGCCAAAA
>JAUBNQ010000008.1:8088846-8100850 GCA_032353495.1 Ctenopoma kingsleyae | reverse complement strand
ATAAAAATGGACATGAAAATAAAGAAAACACATTGAATGAGAAGGTGTGTCCAAACTTTTGGCCTGTACTGTATGTGTTTAGTTTTGCTTATAGCACAGTCAATGTGTCTATAATTTACAAGCTTTGCCATGTGGAACTGTATAAGTTGGTCAGAAAAAAAACATAAAAGCCATATCCCTCACACTCTCCAAACATTTCACTGTTCATGAGTATTTGTTTCTGATCTTGAGAAAGTCAGTCAATTTTGCAGCTTATCATTTAATCTCAGTTCAGTTGGTGAAGATGTCCATCACATGATGCTACAAGACATCCTTTAAATCGATTTAGTTTGATAAACAAAGATATTTATATTGACAAATCAGTTCAAAGTTCCTTTACATGTTGATACGTCATCTGCTACAGAACATGAGTCCAGATTGTTTTGCCTATCTCCAAGGTCAGAACTGAACTTTGAGAGAAACCAAGATGTTAAGCTTTGTATTGTTGAGGATGTGAAAAAGTGGCATTTTTACAGTTGAGAGGCTGGAACCAACTCTAGTCAGTGTGTACAAGCAGTGCCACCCCTAGTCATTAAAGAACATCTGGATGGGAGGAGAGGTGACCCTGACTCAGGGTCAGCTGTCTCTCAAATATTGATTTCTATTATCTATTTAACAGGTAATAGAAACAGCCTGGCCTCTTAGATGGATTCTTACACATCACCTCTAGCTTCCCTTCAGTGACTTGTACAGTCAAGTTCGTTTACCTTTCAGTATTACCCGTAACAATCCAAAATTAGCGGAGCATGTTCAACATCATCTGTGTTTCTTCTGACTGTGAGAAGCTTCTCAAAGAACCAGTGTTTTCTTTGTTCCGTGATGTGAAGGCAGGCCTGCTGCAGCATTAGGTGAAAACATCCTAACACTTTTCTCTTCCCCTAAGGCTATCCAGTGTAACGTTATGCAACGGATAAATATAGTCTTTCATGTCCTAACTCTGATTTCTCCCGGTTTACTGGTGTTCTTTTATCTCCAGCCATTATACACTCAACTAATAGCAATTATTTAACCTGAAGCACAGCTGAGCACGTACATGCTGGTAATTCTTAGACGAGTCACATATAAGATGGAAGTTTAAAGCCAAGACATGACCTTTCCAGTGTTTTATTAAGGGTTTTTTGTATGTCTTTAAATGAAAGATTAGAGCGGCATGATAGCTCAATGGGTAGAGCAGTCGTCTTCAAACCCAAGGGTGAGCAGTTCAGTTCCCAGTCCCAGCAGTTACATGTTGAGGTGTCCTTGGACAAGACACCAATACCCTGACCCTTGGCGCCTCACAGAGGCAGCCTGTCCACAAAGAATTTCCCCAAGGGGATCAATAAAGTATAAATTATTATTATTATTATTATTATTATTATAAATTAAGACATTTAAAGACATTATATTAGTTGTAATTATTTAATGAATGTGTATTGTTGTCTGTACCTATGAGACATGTTTTTTGTGTTTTTCCCATTTGGTCTGTGTTATAAAATGTGTAGGTTAAAAAGAAGTTTCAAATGTTGGCATTGTTTATAGCATAATGGTGAATAGCTAAATAATCTTACTTTGTTGTGTTTCAATGCGTTTAAACAGACTGCTCCACACCAGCCACCCATTCCCCTGTCCTGAATGTGGAGAGGCCTTCAAACGCAGGAAGGACCTGGACCTCCACTCTCTCACTCATCAAGGTGAGAGTTCAGGGCTCAGTCTGTGGCATATTGTTAACCCCCATATTTGTATGGTTAGCACATGAAGCCTGTAGATAGCAGAAGAAATACACAGCGATAATCTAGACTGTAGTATATTTTGGCATTAAATTTCTGCACCTCTTTTTAAGTCATATATTACGTCATTTGTTTCAGTGACCGTATCTTGCCTTCTGTCTTTGTGATAAACATTTCTTGAAACCAGATGAAAGCTGGTGTTTCTTCTGAGGATGATAATTGTCTTATCGGTACAGCATGTAGTGATTTACTACTGATTAAATCAAAGTCAGCAATATATGTCCCTATCAGCTTTCCTGGGTCGCCTATCTTGTTATTTACAAACGTACATCCATGTTAGATGTGCATTGTTGCTCTGATGCATTAGGTCAATGACTTTTTATTGATTTGTGTCCCATGTGGAATGAAGAAGGAAGGTGGAGGTAAATGAATTGGGTCAACATGTTGACACTTGGCAACCTCATTAGTTAAGCTTGAAGAGTCAGCGTGTGTCTTGGGTCAGAGGTATGTGGCTCCTCTGAGAAAGATGATTGGAGCGATTGATCCATTGATTAGTCCAGGGCCATAGACTGTCCTTATTAAAGGTTTAATTAGAGGGTCTCAGTGGGGAGCAGAGTCGATCACCCCCACTGAGCTAGACAGTACAGATGGCCAGCAGTTTGCAAGATGTTGGCATGATGACCTATGGACACACTGATGAACCATCAGTGTCGGTGATTTCCCAGCCAAGTTTGCAACCCAGTGAGAGTGTGGTTTGCTTTGCTTTGCCAAAATAGACAGCTTATTAGAGCTGAAATGATTAGTTGATGAAATGGTTAGTCAATCAATGGGAAATTAATTTCTAACAATTTTGTCAAATGATTAAACATTTAACTTTTTTAAATTCTTAGTTATTGCTTAATTTTGCAGTGATTATATTGATAAATTTATAAAATTTAAGTTTAATTTATTTATAAAGCACTTTAAAACAACGCAGTTGACCAAAGTGCTGTACACAGGCATAGAGAAAAGAGAGAAATAGCAAATAAAACAGTAAAACCAACATATCAGACAGATTTAAAAGCCAAGGAGAAAAAATGTGTTTTAAAAGAGCTCTTAAAAGTAGGAAGAGAGTCGGCCTGCCTGATGTTCAAGGGCAGTTCATTCCATAATTTTGGAGCAGCGACTGAAAAAGCTCGGTCACCCCTAAGTTTCCTCCTTGTCTTAGGGACAACTAACAATGAATGATCTGCCGACCTGAGAGCACATGAAGGAGTGTACAGTTGAAGCAGTTTGGACAGATACTGTGGGGCAAGGCCATAAAGACATATAAAAACAAATAAAAGAATTTTAAAATCAATCCGAAAACGAACCGGGAGCCAGTGCAACGATGCTAGAACTGGAGTAATGTGGTAACAGTAAGGTGACATTGTCGTGTTTTGTCTGATCAATAGTTCAAAAATATTTTCTGCACTGTCATATAATGAATGATTTAATATCAGTATCAAAATGTCTTGTGAAAAATGACTGATGTTTATTGACTAAGTACAACACAAGTTCATATTTTACATGTTGCATATACACTCCCTGTGCGTTCAGTAAGGCATTACCCAAATATTTAGATATTCGATCGTTGGATAGGTGTTTTTTTCCTTTTTACTAAATGTGATATCAGTAATAATTGAATTGTGAAAATACATAGCCTGTATCTCATGTTTGACACCTGACATCCCTCTCACTCACTGCTGTGAACGTCACTCAAGTTCACCATGGCAGTGGGTGTATTTGGAAAATCAGCCACAGGGACTATGAATGAATCCACCTGACTATTAGAACCAAAGCTTAAGAACCCAAAAGATGCTATTTGGGAGAGCCATGGTGTTCATATTAGCAGCCACTGTCCACAATCACAATGTTCTCATATTTGTTGACAGCAAAAAAAACAAACTGGCTACATCTGAATGTTTGCCCATCACCAAGCATTTCTGTATGTACCACCTGTCACTGCACAATTGTTGGCATGACATCTAACAATCAACAAGCTCAGATCATCACATATTATCATGGCACAGTGGCTGCTTGTTGTATGAGAACATAATATGACCACCTGTCTCAAACCTGACACTATTCCATTGCAGACAAGCAGCCAGCGATGTGTCCTCATTGTTCATCACAGTTTGTGAATCAGTCAGTGCTGGAAATCCACATGCAGCGTTGTCCGCTCACAGATGAAGAGAAGAATGCTGGCCGCGGACGGGGACAAGGTCGGGGACGATGCACAGGACAGGTCAGGAGATTTTTTTTCATTTGGAGTGAGAGATTGCTAAAATTCTTAAGATATGTTTTTAACAAGAACGAAGCTTAAATTTTATGTGAGTTTTGTATGAATTTATTTTCACCTTTTTTTTATTATTTTTGTAATTTTTCGTTTATTGGATGGCTGACATTTAAAATTGACAGGAAATGTGGGAGTAGAGAGAAGGTGGTTGACATCTAACAAAGGTCTCCTGTTTTAATGGAACAGTGATGCGGTTACATCACATTTAGACCATAAAGACACCAACCTTTTCTCCTTTAGTTAACTGCCTCCTCTGTTCTCCATCTGCTCACTTTCTGGTTTGTCTCCCTCTTTTCTCTCCCTGTCTTCGTCCCTCGCTCAGATTGAATGTGACCTGTGTGGCCACCGTTGCATGACCCAAGAGGGCCTCGACCTTCATCGGTTATCCCACACGGGCCAGACACCTCTCAAATGCCCAGTGAGGCCTTGCCGCCGTCGATTTACCTCTAACAGTGCCCTCGAGGAGCACGTGCTGGCCCATTTCCAAGGAACACTCAGCAAGTCCAAAAACCGACCCCGCTTCCGCTGTCAGATTTGCTTCAAGGAATTTGCCTACAATTCCACCTTCAGCGTTCACATGAGGACACATACTGATGAGAGGCCCTTTGAGGTGAGGAGCAGGGTAAAGGGAGGTGATGTGTGCTTGCATAAAGAGGCAGTTCCTCTCAGCCTTCTGAATCATATTTTCTCCTTACATACAAAGTTTTCTTTTAACGCTTTAAGACCTGTATTTCACATTGAAATCCAGCACTGCCTAATCCCCATGATGACACCCATCCATAACTGTGGCCTTCTCTCTGGTTCCGGACCATGGTCATTTCTGAGTGTGTGTGTCCTGCGGGTGTTTCCTCCTTCCCTGTGTACCTGTGATTAATGGCAGGGCTGAGTTAGGGCCTGTCAGCTCCCCCTGTGCATGTTACTATTCTGGGACTCTATCCCTCTTTCCCTGCTTCTCTGGTGACAAGGCAGGACATCAACCATAGACCCACCCAAGCCCATCACAGCATATCCGACTGTAGAAATTGATTCAGTGTTTATAGCTTTGAGCTATATTTATCAGGTATGCTAAAGATGAGAATCGCAGAGCACTGGCCCTAAAACACAGAGGTGGTTGTAGGGATAACTATTAGTTTAAATCAAATTTTCTCTGTGTTCCTGAATGAGCACCTGTATTTGCAAGGTTTATAATGAGCAAACTCCACAGGAAAGGAAACTCAAACTGCAAAAACAGGGGTTACAGTGCCAATGAAAGCAAAACTCAAAAAGTCATTATTTTGTAGGACTTTAGGTTAATTAGGTGTCTCACTGGTGTTCTCCTTACAATTGATATATGTTTTGATCAGTACAGTATTATAACAATCAATCAGTATATTAAGTCTTTATTAAGAGAAAATGCCAAATAATATTTGCTGGATATGATAATAAACTGAATGTGGTTGGGCCTTGGACAGTTGGTTGGATAAAACAAGATATTTGAAGACATAAGTTTCAGCATGTTTTCTGATGTTTTATAGATAAAACAATTAATCTGTTGATGCTGTTATTAGCAGGTTACTCAATGAAAATAATCTTTGTAGTGTAACACTTGTCATTATATTACCTTCCCTTCTGTCTTCTCCTATAACTTGTCCTCTCTGCTTCTCCTCTGTCTCATCCTGAAGTGCTGCATCTGCAAGAAAAAAAAAAGAGGTCTCAGAAAATGTTATTTGCACTAGAATTTGTGCACTGGCACTATTATGAACTGTATGCTACCCTTTTTTTCCTCATTCTTTCCATCCCTCCACCAGTGCACCACATGTGGGAAGCGATTCCGCCAGCTGCCCCACCTGCAGGACCACGAACGAATCCACAGCGGCCTGCGACCTTTCTGCTGTTGGATTTGTGGCAAGACTTTCAGTGTAGCCGCTCGTCTCACCGAGCACGCCCGCACCCACAGTGGTGAGAAGCCTTACCCCTGTCCCCACTGCCCCGCTGCTTTTCGCTCTCGTTCCAACCTGGATAAACACATCCGGCTACACGGAGACCTGCCTCTGGAATCCTCTGAGCAGGCAGAGCAGGACGCTGAGGCAGTCCAGAAGGTGCTAGAGGGAGCTAAGGTGCTGTCTTCTCTGGCCACCACAGGGGAGGTTGATTCTGGCTCAGTGCAGACAATCTATGTCCTGCAGGGGGCTGAAGGAACTACTGAGACTGTCATGATCCCGTCTGATCAACTCAGTGCCATGGAGGGAACCTCTCAGGTCGTCATCCTGCCCTCCTCTGTTCTGGGAGCTCAGGCCATTACTGTTCCCACTATCACCATGGATGGAAATGAAATCACCATGGTGGAGACGTGCCAGTCACCACAGCATGCCATTGAGTTCATTGTGGAGGAGACTGTATGAAGGCAGATTTGAAACTACTGTGGACTGAACAACATGGTTGAAAGACTGAAACATTAGTTAAGAATATAACTTGAGGATGTGCAGTTATTACCTTATGTGTGTATAGTTTGATAGGTTTCTAGACTAGTTTAAACTGACATCTTATCCTGTGAAGTAATTCAATTTTGCTTTTCTTGTGCAGAAAAAGAATTTAATACCATTGTTGAAACAGTATAAAAATAAATGAAACTAAGGCCAATTCACAGATCAAGAGAACAGAATATACCTAAAATACTTTTTATAACTGAGTGAAGACAGATTGCAGGTTGGCCCTCACTTCTATACAGGCGTGTATTTACAGCCCCTATTTATTAGGGCAAGACTGGTTTTGCCTCATGAAGTGTCTTTTTGCTTTCTTTATAATAAAACACTTGAGCTTTCACATCTGTGTGCGTCCATCATTTTATAAGGTGGATGACGCGAGGGCATTGCCTCCATCCTATCTGATGGGATGGACTTGCTGTAAATTGCCCTATCTGCCTTTTGACAAACAATATGAGGTCTTCTGAGAAATATATAGACCTACTCAGCACCAGTCAGTGTAGAGCTTTTCAAACCGCTTCATCTCACGCTGTCACGTACACGTTAATGTTGGTGGAAGACAGAACGAAGTCTTGTTGTTTGTATAGATCAGCTAATGTTCCAATAATTTGTAGGACATTATGTTATTGATTGTTTTTTATTTTTGCTCTAATTAAATACAATAATAAGAGGGACACGGTGAGATTTATGATGATTTAGCTGAAGAATAATATTATGCAGTGGCAAGTAGCATAATGAAATTATCCAGCACTTGCTGTATAGTTATCAAAAATAATGATCCTATTTGTGTCTGAATGGGAAGAGGCATAATATGATATAAGTTTTGCCAGCGCTGCAGTAGCCCATTACAGGCTTCTAAAGTGCAGTTTATGGCTGTCTCCCACCCAGTGATTGCTGACAAGGGAGTTTGAAACCACATACACAGAAGCACTCAGTCTTAGTTTGTTTTCATGTCATGGAGGGAGAAATGCTGATGATTGTGTGGGGAGCTGAAACGGTGAAATGGCAGCATTTCTGCAGAGTGAGAGGCATATCAGAAAATAGAGGACTCCTGAGGAGTGAAAAGAAGCCTGGGCCAAGAATCTAGCTGCTCTTCATTGCTTTTCTGAGAGAATCAACAGGCAACCAGTCAATAAATACATGTTTTTTTTTCCATCCTAGCAAATCTGAGAGTTGATTGTGGTGGAGTGCCGTTTATCATACCTGCAGTCTAACACTGAAACTGAAACACACACAAGACACAGACGTGCAATAAAATTGATGATTCTGAGACTGTCTGACTGCAGTGCACTGGTGTTTCGACTGCACATAAGACTGACTGTGTTCATTCCTTAGACTTATTCTTGTGGTTTTGTTTTGGGCTTTTTGTTCTGGGTTGTTGATGAGCATGGTTGATCAAAAGGATATTTTACACAGAAATGCAACCTTGAAAACCAGTCTATAGTTGAACTCCTTTCTCTCGGTGTGACTTTTAAACATGACAACATAATGTCTAGATATTTGCTGACATACTGCAATGTGTCTTTAGCAAACAGTACATACTGGGTTAGACAACACAGCTGCTTAAACACGCATTAAAACACAGTAATGTACTAATATCAAAAAGTAATGCAGTCAAGGACACTGCAATGTTGATAGAAGGAATATGGAGCATTTAGGATCAAGGTCAATATACAAATAGAGTTTGACATATAGAAAAAAATGACAACACAATGACACTGGGAATAGATGCCGAAAGATGCACTGTACCTGACTAGTATCTAAATTTAATCATGAAAATGGAGACATGTTTAACCATAATGACCTATAGAGCTGGTTTTTACAATACATACAGCACTGACAAAACACTGATAAATTAACCTAGCATTTACATGAATAACTTTTCTGTTTTGCCCCTCAGTCATGAACTCCACACAAACTGATGTACAGTAAATTATCTGTAAACATGCATGTACATAGCTGATATGTAAATAAACTACTGTATATTTTCGTACATGTGTGATGGCTTTGCAATTATGCATGGTGTTCACTGGCAAAAGAAGCAGGCGTCGAAAACTGTTATATTTAGAAATGTCCTTGTTACAAATGAGGAAAAAAAGAAGAGAGAAACAAGCACATGCAGCAGCCAGCCTCACCCTGGGCATCCCTTTGATTCTCACCTCTTTTTTAAACACTAAAAATACCCAAGTGCCTCCCCCACTCCTCACCCCTAGAGGAAATGTGCAAGTTCAGCTCTCCCAGCAGTGAACGCGCTGACACCAGTGTCCCCTGCAGGTGGAGGACGCCAGGAACCCGGGTTTTAGTTTACACCTACAAGAAGGTACTCAGCTAGTAGAACAACTCTACGCATATCAGCATATTGTGCTGAAAGTGTTATCAGAAATATTTAGGACATTTTTCTGTGGTTATTGTGATTGTTGTGATATTTTTTTTAATCATACGCTTTAGTACCGGAACCGCAAATGTTGCTAACATTAACGTGCTAACGCAGTATGGACGTTTCAAACATTATACTGACGTGCAGCAAGATATTTTAATTACTTATAAAACGTTATTTTAGCTATTTCAACCATTTATCTATTACTGTTAGTTAGTTTTCCACATGTGATTGTGATGTGTCCTTTATATTTAGTGTTTGGTATTTAAATAATGTAGCTAACGTTAGCCAAGCTATCCATTTATATCTATGTCTTATGCTAGCAACTGTTTATCCAATAACGTAGCTATTTTTACTGTTTAGCCTTTATTTGTGGCTGTTTATTTCAACAATATATGAGTTACTTTTAGCTGTTTCAACAACTTATCTATTAAATTAGCTTGATCTCTTTCAACCTTTACCCATTTTTTTTAGTAATTTTATCTAGCATTATGTGTCCATTTAGCTAGTGTAAACTGTTTGAACTGTTTATCCATTAACTGTTATTCTGTCATTGCTCCTAGCAATTGCATCCATTATTTCTAATAATGCTCTTTCATCTATTTATGTTACTTTTATCTCCATTTATTTTCTGTTTCTTGAAGCTTTCATTGCTCATACTCACTCCCTGACATTTTAGTGCCCTGGGCGAGACATCCTCTGGCGTCTCTGAGCTTTTCATAAGAATATTTTATCATACTTATATTCATATATTTTATGATACTTTATTATTTTATTTCAACATTTGTTGTGTAATACCATCCACACTTGTGATTATGTATGTATGTGCACACTAGTTCCTCTTCTGTGTCACCCAGTTGCAACCAAAGGGATTTTTTGTATCTCTGTATGATTCTGACAATCTTTTTTCTGTTAATTTGTGTTTTCAATACTTCTACATAGAGTGAGTGGCTGCTGCAACACTGTTTACACACTGTATAGATATATCTGCAAGTTGAGTCATGGCAACTGGACTTCCTTCTTGTTCGGAAGTAGTGAATCGAAACAAATCACTACTCGTCCAAGTAGCTTCATCAGTCTGACTGACTAACAAGAAGGAATTCCAGTTGCAGTGACTCAACTTCCAGGTAACCTTACCTGGATGACTGAGAATCTTCATTTATGTATATACAGTAGATATTTTTTTAATCAGACTAGTAGAGCTATTATTACATCACTTTGTACCCCTGTGGTACAACTATCCCAGTGGTTGGAACTCACTGAGGTAACGCCAATAGATTCTGTGATGTTAAATGCCTCTGTAACAGAACTCCTGCTTTCTTAAATGTAAACTGAATCTTTTTCAGTGTGCTGTGTAGGCCTTTAGTACAGGACCTAAAGTAATGCTATAATGACCCGTCTGAAGAATAAACTGCAAGTATAAAACTAGGCTGCAGTATTCAGGAGGTACATTAGAGTATTTCATTGGAAATAAAAATATAGACCTAGATTAAACGTATATACAGTCACTGAACACACTAACGACTGAGTCTCCTGAGAAATATTAAAGTCTTACTTTGGTGAAGGCAACTTTATTGACGTCTTGGCAGGTTGGAGATCCTGGTTATAGCTTTGTTTCCAAGGTAACATGAAAAATGTCTGTTCACTGACACAGATTATCACTATTTTTTTTATAAATGACAATTACAGTGCTGCTCTGTCATCTTTACATTAACGTGTGGCATGTCTTCATGTGCTGCATGAATATTCTTGAAGGATTAATTACTGTACTCTGTTACTTTGATGATAACATGTCTTAGATGTGACAGAGAGGCAGCTTAACGCGCTAAAGTAATACAACAACATATTTGGGGGGGGTAATATAAATGTCACAGCAAAACTATCATGTAGCCATTAAAGGTCAAAAATCCTGCTAGAAGAAAACACATACAGTAGTAGTGCTACAGAAGAAGAAAATATCATAAATTATGTTAAGGTCAAAGTATTGTATGTGCAATGATGTACAATGTGTCCCTGATAGAAAAGATGCTGTTTTGTATATAGGGAGACCGTCATTTTATTAAATTATATACTGCAGATATACATGCTTATTTTGGAATAAAACTGCTGACCTCTGCTTTGAGATTGGTGTAGCCTATGTTCAAATGTCAGAATTATGCATGCCCTGTTTTTATTTACATTAGCTGCTCTAATGCACTAATATTTTTTCCTCCTCTGCACATATATCCCTCGAGACATGAGGCAAATTAAGATAATAAAATTAAAAGTTCAGCATAATGAAATTGTGGATGCACTTTACCAGAGTTAAATGCTTTATATTTAACACTGTTTTGGGTGTAGGTCTGTTGTATTTAATGTTTGTACCATTAAATGTGCATGTTATTTACTACATCAATTTGTTGTTCTTCACATTAACATTATTGTAAAATATTATAATATTGTAGGTTAAGATTTTCCATCTTAACTGAAAAAAACTTTATTTTTAATTATCTTATACAAATCCATCTTGAAAATAAAGTCTGAATTACGGGGCGTGCAAAACACGATCGTCGTTCTTTGTATTTGACTAAGTTAGTACACTTATGAATACTTGCTCACTTGGCTACAGTTGACTTCCCAACTCTATTATAATATTGTAGTTATTAAAGAATGATTAACCTATTTAAGTAATGGTATACATTTATCATTCTCTACATATTTATTGCACGAAATTGTTTCTCTCCGCCCTCTGTCCTTCTCTTATTTTCTTATTCTCCTTTCTCTTTTTTCATCATCACTCCCCCGTCCTGTCCCCCACCCCCCTCAATATAGCCTGTGTCTCTCTCTTTGCTGAGGTGGCTGTACCTGCTGTGACTTTGACAAAGTAGTCTCCATGCGTACAGTGGTGTACGTTTGCGTGTGTGTGTACGTATGTGCAAGGTTGCACAACAGTGTGCATGCAGTGCTTGCTCTGGCTTCATTTCTAGTTTGCAAATTTGTCTGACTGTTGCATTTGTTAAATGTGCACATTACATGCAGCGTGGACCTGTGTGTGTGTGTGTGTGTGTGTGTGTGTGTGTATGTGTGTGTGTGTGTGAGTGAGAGCATACTGCAGCATACTAGC
>JAUBNQ010000008.1:8059916-8070959 GCA_032353495.1 Ctenopoma kingsleyae | reverse complement strand
TTTTGTCTTTGTTCTTTTGGAAGCAATACAAGTATCAACAGTTTTTGTTATGATCATTTCCATGGAAATATTCATGACTTTGTGTTATTTCATAAGGGAGGCTAATAATTTTGGCCTCAACTGTATATCTGATCTCTTTTGGCTCCATTTTTGCTCTCCCCCAACTCCCGAGGAAAATACTTAGGCTAATTAACTGATGCTCAGTTATTTACTCCAGGTAGTTGCCATTTTTGTGTGCTGCTTAGTTCTATGCAGGTAGAGTAAGATATTAAACTACACTTTAGAGCTCAGGGGAACTATAGTTAGGTGCTAATTGTTTATGTCAGAACCAACAAACTCCTTTCACATTACATACGGCAGATTGAACAGTGCAGTTAAGGATAGTCTAAATAATACATCAGGTGTTGCAATCTGATTGTATCCTAATGCAAATCAAAATAGACACCCAGTAGCTAATTAGCAGTTATATGTTGTTTTCCCCAGTGAAGAGTCACAGTTTACCTGACAGTGTCAGACCTTTGCCATCTCCAACAAACGAGCACAAAACAAGAACACATTCATCTTTTACACTGCCTAAAGATTAGTGTAACCTCATTGCCTGATATCACCATGTTCCAATGCCATCTAGCCTCAGAGAGACGTAATCAGTTGCTAGTAGTTGGCCATTGGCACTTGCTAGTGATATCCTGTCTACGATAATAGCAACAGGAGCTCATAAGGGGATAACCTGCCTTATTGCTCAATAGATTTACATACTGCAGGTAATCATTGTGACTGCAGGCTATCTGTGACTGATGGTGTGTGTCAGCACTGTACATGCAGCCTTTGTTTTCATTTGGCAATCAGGCCATGCTGCTGCAGAGATCAATGTACCGTTCGGATGATTGTTATGTGCTTGATTGTCTGTGTATGTGCGTAATTTACCTAAATGCTTACCTGTGGGCCATCACACTCAGTTTTTCTGTGAAGCAGAGAAAACATAAGGTTCCTTTCAAGGGACACCACACCATTACAATAGTGAGCTGATTTACTTTCCCAAAGTGGCTTTGATATTAAAACAGTGTTGTACAATAAATGAAATATGCTAATAAAGGGAAGAGTGTGTGTACAACTGTATCCTCCAAGGCTTCTCTAGTGAGGGGATGTTGGAGGCAGAGGGGAGGAGGAGTGTGGGGGAAAGGGGAGATGGGAAGCGATAGCTCAGCAGAAAGATGTAAAGTCCTCCGGTGGCTAACTAATCTGCCAGGCTTAGGGCAGCTGGTTTTCTCCATACCCTCATGGAGGAAGGGGAAGCTCTGTTGGGCTCACCTTTCAAGCTGCCTGGGCCACAACCACAAGGGGATACCCAAAAGGATCGATTAAGCCTCAGCAGGAGGGGGGACCACAGAAAGAGAAGTAGACTAATTTTTTCCTCATCCTCCTCTCTGCCTCCACCTCCTCAGACCACCTCCTGTAGCTCAGGCCACTGCTTTCTCACGAGAACAAACGGATGAAGCAACAGGAATTTTAAGGATGAAAGTAAAGCAGTCAGGAATGAGGTGGAAGAAAAATGAAGGACGTTTGTTGAGTGAGAACAATCGACAAAAAGAAAGACGGGAATCAAACAAACAGACGAGCCCAGAACAGACGTGTTTTGTTTTTTCTCTGATCATAAGCCAAAATCCGGAGTGTGTGTGTGCGAGCAAGTGCTGTTTGGGCGTATGTAAGTGTGTGTGCACGGCAGCTGCAGAGGTGCTGTGTTTATCTGTGTGAAAGCTTTACGGTAAATAAAGCTTGGGTCCTGGCAGGGAGACAGGTGCAGCAGGCTGGGCCAAAGGAGAGCTACTGTAACTCACGCAGAAAGAGAGAGAGAGAGAGCAACTCTGTTGAAAGTGCCAACCGGACAGTCTTTTGAAGTGGCCCATATTGGCATATGATGAATAAACATGAGCAATGTTTGCTTTCGAGCAAAACTAGGCTGAAAGTGTGTGCCTCATTAGAGACCAAGATGCCATGTTGATGAAAGAACTGTGACTGTGATCATTTACCTCACAGAAAATCCCTGCCGTTCATCCGTTAGTATTTATCATTTTAACCCCCATGTTTGTCTAATCATGCATGCACTGATGAGAAAGTATTGAAGCACTAATTAAAAAGAAAATTCCACATAGCTGAAGTGTACCGTGTGGACATGAAAACATTTGAGATCATCTACTATGCTATATTATCTATTCACTGCTCAGTATTTCATAATTACCTACCAATTATGTTGTCAGCTACTTAATGATACTATTTTGTTAGGACATTTATTAAGAAAACCAATATAATAATCTCTAGAGTTTCACTGTAATGTCATTTTGTAGGGATATGTTTCACATTTTTCAGTTGCCGGAAACAAACTGATGATAATATCTATTACTGCTGATAACGAAAAATTACATAAGTCTCCAAGCACCGACACTCCAAATCATAACTCATCAGAAGGCACTTGGAATATTAACCCAGTGCTCCCCCAAGGCTGAGAATATGAACCAGCACCTTATAAGCCCATGCATCCCTGTGCAACGGTTGTGTGATTAGAAACCCTTCCTGGTGAACTGCTAATACACTTGCTGCTGTTGATAGCCTCCAGTATATGGCAGGCTTCTGGTTATGAATAAGACTCTGCATAATTCACCCTCCCCCATGTCACTGTGGGTGAAATACACCGATTTTATTGCCTTTCCACCAGTGTTTTACGCTGAGCATTTTTACGTTTTTTTTCTTCTAGCTAGCTGAAAACGTCAGAGCATAGGGTTCATCTAAAAGCATTAGAAGAATCAGTAACAGCCCTTAAGTCATTCTGAGGCGGATTGGGGTGGAGATTAAGTAACATCGGTTAAAGGGAGACAAGAGGGGAAATGTGTTTTGGTCTTATAGGCATCTGACAGCTAATCCTTTTTATGCAGTGTGTATGCCTGTCTTCCTTTCCAACACACACTGGAAACATCCAAACACACACACACATTTGCACAAATACATTAACTCATAATCACTTGACACATAAACAAAACAGTACATAAACACTCATCTTAGCATTCTTGGCGGAGCTCATGAATGGTCTTTGAACTGTTATAATTTCTTGACGTGTTTCATTATTTCAACTTGACATCTTGTCAAAACTGCTTAGTCCACCACAGCCAGATAAACACTGTCCTGCTACCAGGACCCTCACCAGGATGTATTACTCCAAGTCATGCTTTTGGCTAAGGTGCTAAAACAGAGTGTGTGGCTATTACTGGCACAGCACTACGAGATACTTAGACACCAAAGTGACTAATTCTAAATGTTAATGACGGGTGTCCCTTTGTGTTTGGTTTGTAGTATGGAAATGCTGCGAAATGTCTGCCATCACTAGTGTCACGTGTTGTTGTGTGCAAATATTCTGTAGGATGAAGCGGCTTATCTGTTGCTGTGCACTCATTCAACTCATTAAAAATTAATTGATATGTGACATTTGATATCCATTGTTCAATAACTATAATGACATTGATGTGACAGACTCAATTTAGCCAGTTAGGCTGCATTAGAGTAAGAAGTCATTTTGTCCTTCCCGTCATTATCTTCCTCATCACACCCTGTGATTGCACAGACCAATTAAAATGGATTAACCTCCCATCCAGTTCAGCCCTTTGTGCGAATTGTTGTGTCATTTACAGAGCATCATGGCTGCCTGAGCTCAGTCGTTGTTTTTTTGTTCCACTCTCACAGGGGCTGTCGAAAGTAATAATTGTGTTTCTTGCAGTGTGATAATGCAGTGCTCTCTCTTCCTTTCGGGTCTGTATTGAAATCTCGATCCTGTCCCTCTGCAGTGGCTATCTCCCTCCGTATCTGAAGAACTGATGGTATCTCCGTCCCCCTGTGAATTTCCTCCTCTCCAGTTGAATTATCCATTCTTCCCCTATTGCTCTCTGTCTAAACTTTCAATATTTCCTCTCTGGGTTTCCTATGTTCCCACCTTATCTGTCCTTCACCACTACATTTTCTCCATCTCACTCTCATTGTCTTACTCTCCTACCTCCACTCTTCTCCCCTGTG
The DNA here is from genome assembly GCA_032353495.1 of Ctenopoma kingsleyae. Classification (NCBI taxonomy): domain Eukaryota; kingdom Metazoa; phylum Chordata; class Actinopteri; order Anabantiformes; family Anabantidae; genus Ctenopoma; species Ctenopoma kingsleyae. Next base: position 8,066,903 of record JAUBNQ010000008.1, on the reverse strand, counting down.
TCACAATTCTCTTTTGCCTCTTATCTGTCCACACATGGTCTTCTGTCTCATCTCAGCCCAACTCAGTATCCTAAAGATGCTTTGCATGTATCCGGCAAGGAAGCATCAGAGTGTAACCTGCTGAATTGGAATGTTATGATGAGGCAACACACATGAGAAACTCTTGAGTTAATGGACAATTTACCTCACCTTACTGTTATAGACTTTACATTCATTAAGCTCCCTCTGCCCTCTTTATCTTTCTCCCACACAATACTTTATTCCTTCATTCTCTCCTATCTTTCTCTGCCCTGATTGTCTTCATCCTAAAAACCTGGAGGCATTTCTCTTCATTGTGTTCTACCTGCTATATGTTCTCTGTTGCTTTGGTGTTTTTCCTTTTCTCTCTTCTGCTCGCCTCTCTGTCCTACCTCTGGCTTGAGCTGTCCAGCCTGGTTCCTTCAGCCTCTGGAGTAAATGGTAAAATAATGGTAACAGCCAGCCATAAATCAACCCAATTGAAAAACATCACCATTAGAGTTTCCCTCCTTCATCTGTTCTTTTCTGTGCCCTTCACCTTTGTTCCGGGAGGGAACGAGGGAAAGTAAGATCACTATTAGCAAGTATTGTTGGGGAAACGGGCTTCCAGAGAAGACGAAGGAGGTTGCATGTGTGTCTGTGCACACGTTTGTCTATTTGTTGATTTTAGAGAGTGACATTCAGTCTTTATTCTGTTATATCGATGCTGTGTGGTCTGTCCTGACCCGAAGCTTAGAGCAGAAGGCTCATGCAGAAGGAAGAATATCCTTGTGTCAGCACATCCACAATCTGTTTGTGTGTGTATGGCCACACATGTATTATAGGCTTAAGGGAGGAAAGAGACAAATGCGTCACAGTGAGACAGCATGAAATGGCAAAAAGAAATGAGTGATTGTGAGAGATAAGCAGGGTGTTTGATGGTAGTGAGGGATTTGCAACAATAGGTGGTGAGTGAAGTGACATGCTAAATGTGATGACACAGACATACAGTACATAGATGTGACACATAAAGTCCTCTGTTCTCATTCATAAAAGATTAATGCATCGACACACACATCCATGCAAGCACATATTGTATTTAGTTACAGCAGCTGATTGCAGTCAACGATGCATTGTTCAGGTTTTATTGGCCCAATAAAAACTGGCATCAGACGGAGGCCTGTCTGGGTTTGGTTGCTGTGGTGATGCTGCCTAAGGTACAGCAGAGAGGAGCAGTGAAGGAATTATTTAAGTCCTTTATTTACATAAAACAATACCACAAGTGTGCTATTAAGAAAATTACTGCACTTTAAATCTTATCTGTGTTCTCCCAAATTACATGTTTTCTCACTTACAGTACATCTGGTAGTACAGTATCTAGCAATGCAGATTGCTTTTGATCACCCAGGTTTTGAGGTATCCGTCCTTGAAATTACTTCTTCCTCCACTGTACTATATACTGTAGATGCTCTGAATTTTGCTTGTGGTGCAGCAATAAAATATTACTTTTAAAAATTTTGCAGCAAAGTGTATTTTCAGAAACAATGTCTCAGTTACTCTGGATGATTCACTGTGAGCAGATGTCAGTTGAACTACCCAGGAAAAAATCCCTATAAAAACCTTTGGTGGTGTATTGCAAACAACTAACACAAAGAAAAACAATCTGCATATCCACAATGACTAATTAAGTAAAATTATGTATTGTTTTTTTCCCTTGTAATCTAAGGTCCTGTGGGTAAAATTGAAATAAAGTAAAAGTATATTATTTCTTTGTAATAGCGATGACATGTTTCATTGATAATATGGGTGAATTGTTCCTTAAAGGTAAAATGTTTATACAAAGTAAAAGTACTCGCTACGCAGAATGACTTATTTCAGATCATTCCATTCCATTATTGTATTCCTGGATATTTAATACTTTAACATGTAATCACCATGTATATGTTGTATATGTTAGAGAGAGTTGCTAATCCAAAGGAATGATGAGGAAAGATTTATAAAAATGTAATTACAGTTATAATTGGAAATGTAAATACAGTTCTGTGAAAAAAAAAAACTCCAGATTTTTTCTCTATTTGTGTATATCTCATACTAAACTGTTTCAGATCTTTAAACAAAATCTAACATTAACAAAGGAAACCTGAGCAATTGTACAGTTGAAGTAAAAAGGTGATCCAATACTTAATCCACCTTTCCCAGGCTGATCAATGCAGCTTGGTAGTTTTTTGAATGTAGTAACTAAGGGGGGAAATACTTTTTTCCCCACAGGGCTAGTTGATACATTACATTACCCTTTTGATTAAAAATACCATTATCATTTAAAATTTGAATTTTGTTTTTGCTAATGTTGCATTTGTTGTGTGCTAGCTTTTGTTTGAAGATGTGCAATAACAAAATTTAATATGAGATGAGCCACACAAAAAGAGAAAAAGTAAATAGTATAGTTGGAGTAAATAGTATAGTGAATCAGAAATAGAAAATAGAAGTGCATGCATATATTGTATGCTTGCAGTCACAACTCATGCACACTTGACAGAACCACATGTGCCGTGACACATCTTGACAGACACGCACCCTTCCATGCATTCTTACATCCTTGCAGTGCAAAGGCCAAGCTGTAGGTGCTGACGGCTGTCATGTTAATATGCCAGGAGGCTGGAGGATTGGGTTGTTACCAGCAGGATGAGTTGAAGAAGTACAGAAAGGGGAGGAGAAAGGTGGTGTGTGGAGAAAAGGAAAACTTTGATCCTTAAATCATCTATCCAGCTTTTTCACAACACATCTACTGCAGAATGATTAAATGCACAAAAAGCCTTTTATTCATCTTTGTATTTCAGTCAGACTAAATTATATTTTCATAGAATATTGAATAGAATAGACTTTATTGTTGTTATACAAGTTATACAACATTTGGAATGGCATTGCTTCCTTGTTTATAAAACAACAATAAATAAATAACTAAACACTAGTCCTAAGATATTGATTAAGGTGCAATGATAGTCTAAGAGTTATTGTCAATAGAAGTTACTGTAGTGAGTAAGTAGTTAAGGTGGGATGGGGAGTTGGGTGGGTGTTGATAGAGGCCACAGCTTGGGGGAGAAAAGCTGTTCTTCACTGTGCTTGTGCGGGATCATATTGTTCTGTAGCATTTGCCTGATGGCAAAAGTTCAAATAGAGGGTGACCGGGGGATGGGAAGTGTCTGAAATGATGCTGCTGCCCTTCTTCCTCAGACGGCTGGTGTAGCCATCTAGGTGTGGGCGCACTGACCCTACCACTCGCTGTGCAGTCTTCACCATGCGGTGTAGGTCCTTCCGCTCAGCAGCTGTGCAGGTTTCATGCCACACCGAGATGCAGTTTGCGAGGATGCTCTCAACGGTGGTTTTGTAGAAATTCAGCAGCAGGTTACTGGGGAGATGTGCTTGTTTTAGCTTTCTTAAAAAGAACAGTCTTTGTTGAGCAGGCTTGAGGTGCTGAAGGTCCATGAAAGATGGTTGGATAAGGTGACTCTGAGGAATTTCAGTCTCTCTAAACTCTCTGCTGCTTCTCTATTGGATGTGGGCTGTTTTACCTGTTCTCCTGAAGTCAATAATAATCTCCTTGGTCTTACTGGTGTTAAGGACCAGGCTGCTGTTCTCATACCACTCAGCCACATGTGCCACTTAAAGCCTGTAAGTTCTTTCATCATTGACTGACAATGACTGTTGTATCGTCCGCAAAGTTTATTAGAGTGTTGCATTGGTGGATAGGTGAAAAGCGTGAACAGAATTGGACTCATAACTCATCCCTGTGGTGTCCCTGTGTTTAGAACGATGGTCGAAGAGGTGCATGTCCCAACTCTGACTTGCTGTGGGTGGTCAGTAAGGATGTTCATGAACATAGTGAGGAACCAAAGCCCAGATTATAAAATTGCCTGTTTGGTTTCTCAAGATGTGTCAAGGCAGTGTGGAGGGCAGTTGCAGTTACCCGATAGGCAAACTGATGTTTATATCTACTGAACCAGGCTGAGCAATAATTCAATATTACTGTTTAACAACGTTCATATTGTGGTGATATGAACAATTGCTTCAAAAATTCAAAGACTTGGATAGTCTTGTGTCTTTCTAAAACCAAAAAGACAACAGCAAAAATATAACGGATGGATTAAACATTATGTCTGCTCACTATAAACTAAGCAAAGGTCAGCATTGTTAAGTTATGAAGAGTTGCATAAATGTGTGTAAGTGTGCATAGATTATGAATCTTACCTAAGAACAAATCACAAATAAGAACGAATTTGAATGTGAATGTGAATGTCCGAATCTTCTTTAAAACTTCGTAAGTGGGTTGAGAAGTTGGTGAAGGAGGCCCATTGCAAGCAGCAGATGTTTCAGAAAACACCCCATAATGCCATATTGTATGTTCATGCACAAGTGACAAAGTCCATAGGACATAGGCTCCAGAAAAACTGAGGGTCATTGGCTGGAAATGAGCAACCTCCTGTTGTCCATTTTCACACTACACATCTTTGTGTGACATCAAAATCCTGTACTCTAGCCTCCAGAATTACTACATTTTGAGTGAAGAATGGAAAGTTGAACAGACATGCCATTATAACATATTTTATATATAACAGGAAATGCATTATCAAAATTGTGATATGATGTGATTTCAGCCTTATTTCACAGTCCTAATATTGACTGATCAACAGGTCATGATGCTTTCCTACAAAATAAACAATTGTGTGTGGAAAAGTGGATTCAGAGATTAGATGAAGGTGAAGAATGTGTAGACAGGGGAACAGGGAGACTGGGAGTTAGAGATGGGTCGAAGAATGCTATGAATTAAGATATGCGTGACAATAAAAATCAGGGCCCTCAATGGGAAAGGGAGCAGGGGAGTGAGGGAGAGAAAGAAATAAATAATGGCATAGTAGAGTATAAATATAGTGATATCCTCCAGGCATGTTCTATCTATCGCTCGTTTTTCCTTGGCCGTGAAGGAATTCCTCCCTCTTTTCATTTCTCTCTTTTAAATAAAAATGGAATGGTGTTGATTTTCATTTTCTTCCCTCACAATGTCGGCACTTTCCATTTCTACTTTAGCGCCGACTGCTTCTCTCATTTCTATGGTTCTGTTCTGCGACTGGCTCTATCTCACTGTCTTATTAGCTTTGTTCTCATTCCCTGTCTCTCACCTGTTCATTTTTCTCTTACGCTCTCCTGCTCGCTCCTCGATCACACCCTTATTTTGTGTGATGTCAAGCTAATCACTCTGCCACTGTTTCTCTCTGCTTCTCTCCCTCTCTCTGTCCCTCTGTGGTGTGAAAGTGATTATAGTGGATGGCGCATTTAGGTGGTTTGTGGTGGGTTTGTGTGTGTGTGGGAGTGATGATGATGGCATGTTGAGAGACAGGTGAAAGGTGAGGCACGGGGTGCGGCTACAGACGGAGGTGTCAGTTTGTCATCTCTTATCAGCGGTATTTAGTGCCGGATGTGTTACCCAGTGTAATTTATGGCTCAATGTGGAATTATACAATATTTACAACCAAGGATAATTAGAGAGCTGCAGTCAGCTATCACAGTGTCACCGAAGGACATGAATTCTCTTAATTACATGTCACATGTTTGGATTTAGTCAGACTTTAATATTTCAGGGGCTTTGAGAATGATCTGCTTGTCAAATCGTAGTAAAACAAGACAAAATCCGTTTTCCATTTTCACACTACACATTAATTCTAAGCTGGGTATGTAATATGTTGATACTGACAAAAATAAGTATATTCAAAACTTAGTACTTAAGAGCTCTTCTGAAGACCTGTACACTATTGTCTCACAATACAATGCACAAAGAAAATTGAGGCGTTGCTCATGTGTTGCATCATATCCTTGAAACTTGACTGCTGGTATAAAAAGAAAATAAATAAAATACAAAATATTATGCTACAACAATTAGCATACTGCACATGCTGTGTCCAGATAGTATGTAGAAGAGCTATCACTCTTCCAAAAAAGTCAAATAGGAATGAAAATGAACATATAAGTTGTTGTTAGTATGAATTCAACCCATGCAACTGAATCCTAAAATATGTTGTGAAATGAATATACCAGTCATTCATCATGAACAACTAGCATTTCAACCCACTTATCTATGCTTCCCCACATTTACCTCTGAGAAGATTTGGTGTAGCATGGTTAAAAAAAAAGTACTTACTTTTAGTCAAGTAAAAGTAAAATTACTTGTAGTGCACTGAGATAAAAGTAAAATGTAACTGAGTTACATTACTGTGATGCATTTTTAAGAAATGGATTATAATAATGTTATATGATATAGTTATTAAATAACATTTATTGTCAGCTTTATCAATATCAGTGCATATACACCGTACCTGGGTGAGAACTGCACTAAGTCCTTATATCCAGACCAGCTAATGAATTCTGTCACTATACACAAGATTTTTGTTCCCTGTTGATACGACTATTATCAATTAATAACTTACAGTTGCATCCTCATAGTCTTGCTGGAATTAGATTAGAAATCACTAGAAAGAGGAGAAAACTAAAATGACCATTAATAAAGTGCAGACATACAGTATATAGACTATATGTAGCAGCAGGATAAAGAATCGCTGAAGTCAGACACTATGAAGGTTTGTAAATATCGTATAAATAAATGTATAAATATCACAGCAGCTGTAGCTCTCCGACAGACATATTACAGCAAAAATAGATGTTGCACAGTTTTTCACACAGGTTGTTGTACTCACCTGTCTAAATGTCATCCACTGATTCCTGTGGCACCGTGTAGTCCTCCACAGACTGTTGCCGGTTCAACATTTTCTTCTTGCTCATTTTAGTTGTAAAATATAACTACAGTCACAACAGGTGTTAACCGTGCACACCTCACTGAAAGTAGAAGTTCTTAAGTGAAGCGTTCAAATGCCTCTGTGATAATTTTCCGGAGCAGTAGGGCTGCTGGTGTTAACACAGGTCTATTTTCTAACCAAATGCTAA
>JAUBNQ010000008.1:8031101-8050150 GCA_032353495.1 Ctenopoma kingsleyae | reverse complement strand
ATGTAATTTAATTAGTGTAAAAACTGCTGTTTGCATGAAACTAGTGATAGTACACAACAAATAGTAATTCAAATAAATAAGCAATAAACAAACACCATTTTCTTGTGCGTAATTAAGTTAAAGCTGATCTAGATCAAGTAACATGAATGAATGATCATAATTAGAGATGCCACTTGTAAGCTATATAAAAAATGAATGTGGATATTCATAATTTGGTACTAAGTTGTGAAACTTCTAACGCTAATGTACCGTGGGTTAACTAAATGTATTATGCATTTATTCATCACTGCTTGGTACTGATTTACTGAACAATGGAGCAAACAAATGCTAATCCAGCATTAAATACGTTAGTGTTGCATAAATATTCTCACAGACATTGCTTTTAGCATATGCTACTGTTTATTAGCATAGAGCCAGTAGAGGAATAACCAACAATTCACAATTTGTGAAAGCAGAACTGAATGTGGCTTAGTAATGTTGAACCAGTCAATGACAAACTGAATCACTTAATTGACCTTGTGAAGGTTACACGTTGCTCAGAGAGACACACACGCCCAAACGTGCACACACACAATCGGAAAGTGACCTGAATTTCTGCCACAATTAATGGCATTTTATTTTCTTTCAATATTTGATGGCTCTTTTGCGGTGAAGCAGCCAGTCTCTTCTGCTGGTGAGGGGCATTAAATATTGACTTTCAGATAGAATCAAGGCCCAAATGGCAAGAAATTATTCATAATTTGTCACATACACTGTTTTGATCATTTGAGCTGTTGTTATGGTTCAGACCTCTGACCTCCACTGCTCTGCTGCTAACCTTGAAATGAATCCCATGCTGTAGCTTTGATACGATGGATTACAACATTACAACACTTAGGAAATATTATAATTGATACAATCACCTTGTAAGCTAGGAGAATATTAGGGATTTTAGGGATTTATGCACAACAAAACACTGTCTTTTACCTTTGTAAATCCAATTTTCATAATTACTCTTATAAACTAAGCACAGTCTTTATTGAAATAGCACTGCTTTATCAGTTTGTAATCCTTAAATTCCTGACTTGGATATTCATTAAAAAAAATCAATACACTACAACAATGTATTGAATGCTGTAAACATTGAATTTCCATATATTGGCCAAGGTCAAGTTTTTGTCTCATTACACTGAAGAAATGTCATGTATTCTCATAGATATTAAAATACATTAGTATCTTACTATAGAGAGCCTTGTGTTCATTAATCATACTAAGTGGTAATCTTTAAAATCCTACATTTTTGCTTCATGCTTGATGCAAAAAAGGAGAAAATGTCTTTTGCCTTGGGCACCTGAAAACAATCTCACAATGCTGTGGTTGGCAATACATTTAACAGAGATGGATGCACAAAAAACCCATTTTATGCAAAACGGATGCACCACAGTGTTTTGAAAATGCCTAGTCACTCCATATTTCTGTATTTTGCTGAATCCTGCTGCTCGTCCTCCTGCCCCTCACCAGTCAGTTCCTATCAGGTCTAATAGTCTGATGTCTCGTCTTGAGCAGAGACAACCAATTTTTGACACAGTCACGGGTGACAGAATTATACAACATTTCCAGACATGCAACATATTTGGCAATAGTGTGAAATAGTTTTTAGGCAAATAAAATTCAAATAAAGTCTGACCATTAGCCACTGGTTAGACCATAAATCTTAATTAAAAACTTAATCATATGATTAATTAGATGTGATTAATAGAATATGTATCACAGTCAGTTGAACGACTCAGCAGGCTAACAAGTTATCACTCAGGCAATTTAATTAATATACTGTAAATACCAATAAATAAAATAATTTGTCTAGCAGGATGAATCCTGGCTTAACACAGACTGAAAAATTAGCGCTTTTTGTATGTTGCATCCACCAGCAACGTGGCATTTCCTCCTCTCTGAACAGCTATACGATCTAGCAAAAAACATGCTTCTGCTGGCATTTCCAGTGAGCTGGATGTAGAAGGAAAGACAAATGGATGAGGGGGATTGACATCAACCAAGGTCATGAGCTATATTCATACCCATGTTGCTTTCAACATGAGAGACAATGAAAAAACAATCCCAGAGGCTTCATTCTGTTATTCTATCGCTTCTGTGACCTTTTTAAAATGGATGGCGCTGTTTTCTTTTTTCCCCTTTGCTGAAGTGAGACAATTTTAATTATGTAAAAGGAAACATCTTGTTGATTCTTTGTGCTTTTTCTGTTTTAATGAAGTTGTACTTGTTGTACTCCAGTACAGTCACCAAGAGCACCCATGTTTATCGTAGTTTTTGGTCTTCTACATATTCACATGCAGATTCAGTGTAAGAGTTAATTGAATTGTTTGTTTGTTATGACCACTATTTTTTGTTTATTTAGATGCCATATTTAGAATTAGTTTTTGTTGACAATCAGATTTTCCCAGTATAGTCACATGAAGGCCAAAGTCAGTATTATCTATTAAGACACAGACTCCACATTGTCGCTGACTCAACTCACATTGGCACTATCTTGTGTTGCATGGTATTACTCATGGATTATATTCACCATGTGGCACTAATGTAAAGTTCTCAGCCATTTTAGCAGCAGCACCAACAGTATTCATGCATTTCTCATGCATTTAGTCTCAACTAGAAAACAACGGCAAACACGGAGTAAATCACTACTACTATAATTACTACATTTGTTTTGAAATCAAATTATTATGTGATCCAAGGCTCTTGCCTACTTAACTGCTGAATGTAATACAGTAACAAATAAACAAGTGAAAATATGGGGAAGGCTTTCATTCAGACTGGAAATTCAATTGGTCAGCAAGTACTTACAGCATTAAAACACCTGTGCCTGATAATTTGAAGTCACCACCTTGTATGATTATTTTAATGTTGAATTTGCTGTAAATGTCAGTTTGCAGAAACACTTTAAACTTGTAATGATTCTCTGAAAACCTTTCATAGTACCTGCAGCAATCATAAAAATACACTTTATCTTACTTAGAGATGATTCAAGTCTCCTTCATTTATTACGCATCCATGCAGCCTCTCCTTGAGCAGAAAAACATATTTTCACAGATTTCTTTGTCACATGCTTAAATGAAAGCAATGTTAGAAATTCTTTTAAAAACATGATGTAAGATTTCTTTTTTTTTAACGGACTTTTAACTCTTGCCTTTCACTTTAATACTCATCAATTCAGCTCTCTTTGAGAGAATGATCATTCCTCTCTTCAATGAGAACAGTAGCTTGCCCTACATATTTTGTCTTTGCATAGTTACTTTGCATAGTTGCAAGTGAACCCTTTTCAGATGTTGAACTGAGTCTGAGAAGTGCAGTCAGAGAGAATTTGTCTCTTGCCCGGGGCAGCTGAAAACAAACCAAATTTGAGCATGCTGCTTTTTGCAGAGCAAATTAGTACAGACGAAAACACAAACCAGAAGCCCCACATGTAAACTTGAATCACAAGAGTGCTTTCACAGCACTCAGTTGCCCCTTTATTTTTTTTCCCTTTTTTTTTGTGGTCTTTCTGGTCGCTCTCTATCAGTGCTAATAGTGTGATGACTCTTCCAGATCTCAGATGACCAATTTTAGATGTAGTTGTGGGTGACAGAATTATACAACTGTAATCTGAGTGGACACACAACATGTCCAAGTCATACAGTACACACACAAGACGCAGGCGCAGCGTACACACTTTTTCCCAGTCACGTAGCAAAAACACGTTCTTTTTGTTTCTGCGTCTCACTGATAGAGCAAAGTCAGTCACACACATAGAAAATTTAGACACAGCGGCAGCTCCGAAGCTGTGCCTCACATGACCAGTAGGTTCTGACTCCCCGATCTCTCATTTACCTGTTCCATCACTGGCTCCCTCGCACTCCTCCCCGCATCCAATCCCTCCTCCTCTCATCCTTCACTCTGTTGCCACGGCAGCAAAACCTCACAATGAGAGAGGGAGAGAGACAGAGAGAGCAAATGCCATCTGAGTCATTTAATCCACAACCTGTGAGTGTGTGTGTGTGAGAGTGTGTGCGTGTGTGTGTGCTCGTGCGCGCGCGAATATGTTGTGTACATGTATGTATCTGCTGTGTATGTGTGTGTGTGTGCGCCCCGGTGCGTGGGTGTCTAAGTGGGAGAGCTGTGTGGAGTCAGTTCATCGGTTCATCACAGAGCTATGGTAGTGTGAAGGCAAACACTCTACCTTTGTCTGTCTCACTGCATATAACAGTGCTGTTTCCGTTTTCTATTTCATGTTCACTGTAAATATGTAGTTGTTTAAATATTCCCTCACCAGCTTCTAGTGATTCACAAACATCTGGGTGTTGTGAAGCCTGTATGCTCTGATTGAACAAACTAACTTCTTGCGAGACGTAACACAGTACTGCATAGTAAAAGTTGCTATTTAAATCCTCTGCACTTGTAGTCAGTTGAAATGCACAGAAGAACTCTGTGCTAATACGAGTTCCTGATGCCTTTGGACGAAGTCACATCGACTCAGATTTATTTGAATAGTCAAGTATAACATCCATTTGACTCAGTGGGCTTTATGTTGCTAAACTGTCTAAGAAGACAAGAAAAATACTGTTCACACACATGCACAAAAAACATTAGCGAAAAAAAAAACTGAAAGAAAGGAAAGGAAATTCAAAAAGACATACCTCCTTGGACGGACGGCTGTGCAGTAGGAGCTGTTAGGAACAAGACAACTACAAAGGAAAATAGTAAAAAATGTAACAGTTAGTAAAAATTAAAAACACAAGGGATTTACAGTACAGTGCAACAATGGAACAAAGAAGTCAAATAATAAATCATGTACCAGTATGTATAAGATTTTATAACTAAACCCATATAATCTGTTGAATGAATAAAAAAAATTCACATTTACTCTAAAGTACTCCTGAACGCAGATTTAATCTGACAGCGCTCCACTCTCTGAGACATGGTTCTCTTTGCAGCGACATGTGTATCATTAGTCTTAAATTTCCAAGGCTTTGTTCTGTTCTGTTCAATGAGTGCTTCCTAATTGTGATTAAATTGCTGCAATCTGAATCTGGGGGGTGGTACATATGCATGTAGGAAGGCTGAAATGCAAACTCACCACTGGCATGTAAGAAATAACACATGCATCAGGACGTAGATGTAGGAAAAACAAAAAGACACTCGTACACACAAGAAAGCACACATGAAATCTTTGAGAGTCGGTGCATGTGTGTGCAGCTTGTGCGTTTGTGTGTGTGTGTGTGTGTGTGTGTGTGTGTGTGTCTGTGCGTGACATACATGGATGTGACAGTGTCAGAGGAGCACAGTGGTTCCCCAAGCAGGCGGTGTCACTGACTGAGGGCCTCTTTGTCAAGGAGAACACTGGGAAGAATTTATCCATGTCCAAGGTCTGCTACAGAGAGAAGGGGGAGGGGGGGAGTGTAACAGAGAAAGTGCACTGTCGAGATTGAAGAGACCGGTGAGAGCTAAGATAGCAAGAGAGAAGAGAGAGGTCAGTGAAGAGACAGGGGTATAGAGTGTTCCTGAGGAATGAGACAAAATAGATGGAAACTGAGTGAGAAGATATACAGAGGTGAGAGAGGATGGAGAGAGTGAGAGAGCAGAGGGCAGAGAGGTGAAAATGAGAGATCAAAGTGCCTGCGGCCCTGGTGAAGGAGGCCAAGATGGAAACATATAGAAGTAGGTTTGACCAACAGTGAGACAGAAAGCTTGACACTGGAGTTTACTGTACTTGGGTTTGAGACAATAAACATGAGCACCTGCATCTAATAATGTCCCCGTACAAATATTTTGAGGTTTATCAATATGTCTGCATTGATCTGTGTTTTTGACACAGCAGTTTGTGATGTTGCTGTAGATTGCACTACCTTCTCAGATAGCTGTTCATTTTATTTTGTTCACCCCCTTTTTACGGTTCAGTTTGCATTTAGCGTGGTTAGGAGTGGATTTACATCTTCTAATTATATATAGCAAAGCTAATATATCCTTTTACTCAAAATTCTGCACTCAAGTAAACACAGGCAAAAGAAAATCTAATTCAATACATATGTAGTAGCTGCCTGGTAGAATGACGTCGCATGAATAAATGATATTTGCTCAAAATAATTTAATGTTTCGGTATGCCTCAAATCTATATTCTCAAAAGGCTTTAACATTGAGGATGGTAATAGGAAAGAAAGGTGAGAGTAAAAATCCACAAAAAATGGAAATATTGAAACAAAAGGGATAGTTGCAGAGTTGGGCATTGAGAGGAGGACAAAGGTAAGATCGAAGAGAAAGCTACAGGCGGTGAAATCAGAGAGGAATATGTCAGAGCAAATTGAAAACGCTGAGTCAATGTGACTGAGAACATGTGCTGCTGCCTTCGTATTACACAAAATACTAAACACTTAATCCTACAACAAGCCAAAAGGGGTGAGTGAAGGGTCCTTGGTGTTTTTCCACTCTCGCCGACCCTCCCTGTACGCACACATACACCAACCTGAGTCGACCATATTGTCGGGGGGTTAACAGGAAGAACAAATGCTCTGAAATGGCCTGAGCGTGCTCATTCAGCGACAGCAGCCCAGCTGTGTGCTGCAGGCTCTCTCTAGTCAACAACCACTATTAATTGTGAGAAGAATGAGCAAAATAACACTTCTGTCCCGTAATGGCTGGCGGTACAGTCTCTTTAAATCCACAGCCACTGAAGCCGTTCCACTTGCAAATTCAATTATGGGAATGATTCATCCTTCCATTATGATAACTGTCAGATTTTCTTGTGTCATACAATAAGGCAGAAGGGGAAAAACAAATGATTCGCGAGCCCCCCCACAGACAGGCTTCTCCTTCCCCTCATCCTCCCTCAAGCTCCTTTCCTCCATCTGAGGTCTTTTTGTCTTTCTCTGCATCCCTCTCTTCTTCCACTCCTACCCTGCTATCGTTCATCCTGCTTCCTCTGCCTCAGTCTTAGTTCATCCTCTGCTCATCTGCCCAGGGGGTGCAAGACGAGATAACGTTCCCTTGTTTTCTGATATTTTTCTTTCTCATATATAGCCCCCCCCTTCCCTCCATCCTTCTCTGACCCTCCCTTTGCTTCCTTACCTCGCCCACCCCCCAGTCCCCCTCCTCTTCCCCTCATGCTCTCTCCAGATAATTAAGATCTCTGATTTTACGGTTTTCTTTTTTATAATAGGCACTGCAGACACTAAGCAAGCCGCCAAGTCTCCAGCACAGACACACACAACAAAACAACAAGCAGACACAAATATGTGTGTTCCTTCATACACACTAAGACGAATGCATGCACCAAACAGCTAAATCTCAAACTAAGATGAATGTCCGCGCGCTCATTCTCTGTTCTCTCCATGTCTCTCTCTTTTATACTCTCTCTACACGCAGAGCACGTCAGGATATTTATGTATTTTTTACTTTTGTGTATTTCTCAGTAGTGCCAGCATGCAGGGTGACTTACAGCAGGCTGCAGAATGAAAGCATGCAAGGGGGGGCTAGAAGCAGTGTTTTCTGTACAGCTTAAACTAGTCTGGCTCTGCTCAGCCCTCTTGCTGCTCCAGCTCCCCGCAGACTGACACCCGGCTGCTACGGGGACTCAGCCATGTACTACTACAGCAGCAGAGCACATACAGCGGCCAGACACACAGACATCCTCGCAGATTAAACACAGCAATAGTGTCTCACCGTGCTCTCTCTTACTCTCTGAATGTGTCAGTTTCCCCCACTCCCTCCACCTTATTCTGCTCCTGTAGATAATAACTTGGTTTCTTTCGCACTCCTGCAGTGGTGGAATTACTCAGATCATTTGTGTAATTAAAATGACTAAGCATATAATATAAAAACCCTTTGTTACAAAAGTCCTGCATTAATTTTATACTATATTACAACTGTAATAAAAGTACTTAATATTTAAATTGTCAATACTCGGGTTTTCTTAGTCAAGCGTGTCTAAATCAAAGCAACCAACAGTCAAGCAATGAATAGAATAAATAGAAACAGTAACAAGAGTAACAAAAACATCAAACCATAAAGCTGTAAAAGGTTCAAGAGGTGCATGTAGTTTAAGACATGCTGTATATGGGATATATAGGATAAGTTTACAGTAAGTTAGCACTGACTATAGTTGCAAAATTTAAATGAAGAAGAGCTGTCAGGTAGTTTGGAAGATTTAGCAGTAGAGCTTTGGAGATGAATATCATGAAATGATTGTTCCTTCTTGCGGCTATGAAAGTTCACCCAGATTTGTGCAGCAGAGAGAAGTGAGAAGTAAAAATTGTGTCATTAGAGTTTATGCAGCATTGTGACAGAACACATAGTATACAATATTATATACAATCTATACTGGATTATTATTGATGAGTTACTGTAGTATATGTGCAGTGGAGGGAACCTTAACCACTTCATGTATTTTTGGGAGCTTAATCTATATTAATGAATTATATTTTATAGTCTGTCCTATTTTATTGGTTCTGCTGACTAACTTGTACATGGGAAATAAACAGTAGAGTAAAATGACCATATTTCCCTCTGAAAGTACAGTGCAAGGACCTCAAAATTATATCCCAGCACAGTGCTTAAATTTACTTCCAACTACTGCTTTTCCATCTTTCCATCTCTATCTGGCACTGAGTCTCTCTGTCTGCAGAAACACTTTCCAATCTCTTCTCTCTGTATTCAATTTTGTTCTTTTATTCCCTCATCGTCCCCAGCCCATTCCCTTTGCTTCTTTTTTCTCTCATTCTCCTTTCTTCTATCACAGCTCTCCATCTCCTTCGTCCCTCAACCCCTCCCCTTCTCCGCGGAGTATAGATGCTGTAATTTTCTCTGTCTAATGCTGTCAATAGCTCTCAATAACAATGAAATAGCACCAGTTCCATCCCATCATTGATGAAGGCATAGCCTCCGTTAGGATCTTATTCGTCATCAGGGCAATCTGCTTCTTGGTAATAGCCAATCAGGTGGCTCCTGTGAAATGCACTGCTCCCATGATAGGTTCCCCATTGTTTTGACTGACTGCACCTGAGGGCCCGCCAATTCAGCTGGACTCAATCAATATGCCATCACACTCACGCAAGGTAAGGACATGCCCATACTTGCCCTGGAATAAACACACAGGTCCGAACACCACACACACTTTGGTGAAGAGTAAATTGAGAAAGTGACCACTGGTCTGGGAAGCAAACAGAATAGAGTAGTGACAACCATAAAAATGGAGCACTGTGCTATGTGCGTGACAGCAGTGAGAGGTGGTGGTCTCACTGTGTCATCAGAATAATGTACATGTGCGCCATCGTGCACATGCATAGAAATATGACAAAGGAATGAAGCCTTTTACTTTGCTGTGCAGTAATTATTTATTGACATCTTTAATGTTATGTACTGTGTTAAAACATGAGCAATTTATTAAAAACAATGACTGGGAAAAAATACTCCCACTGTGTGCCTGTTCTATGTTGTGTCACATACAGATGGCTTCACATACACCCTGCCTCTGTTCACTTTGAGCTGCGGTAACCATAATAAGAGCAACACCACCATCTGCACAGTATGGCGCATGCCATTAGTATTACAAACATGTTCACACACACGTTTGCACACCCTTTGACACAGCAAAGCCGAGAATGAGAGACAGGAAGCGTAGGAGGTCAGTAATTGCAAGCAAGGGAAGAAAAAAAAGGAGAAAAGGAGGGTATGGTTGCTTTATGAGAGGCGAAGAGGGATTCAAAGCACAAGGTTGCAAGTTTTTTGATGTGCCAAAAAACATCAAAGCCAAACAAGTGTTGGAAAGGTGAGCAAGCACAAAAAAACGACACAATGAAAACCTCAAAGTGATAAAGGCTGTAAAAAAAAAAAAGAAAAATGGATGTGTTCACAGAGTGACCGAAAATCTACATCAGCTGCCTCTTTGATGTACAGTGAATATACAAACACATGTCAACTCAGTTCCAGCCCTACATGCACTTACCAGGGTCAAAGGTCAGCTGCGTATCGCTGTAGCACCCCCCTCGTTTACAGCTGCAAGGGTCAGTTGTAGGTCATGAATTGAGTCTTTCAGCTGATGAACCAGACATTTGAAACATTCCCAGGTCAGCAGCCTCCACCACCATTGCCTCCATCACCAACACCCCCTCCCTCACTCTCCCTGTCTGTCACCCATCACTTCTTGTCCTCCCCTCTGTCTTCATCTCTCCCTTCATCTCTCCATCCTCTCACATTGCCTTGTCATGTTGTCAGTCAGAACAAAGCTTTGTCACTCCTGGAGAGGGCTGCTTAGCACCAGTGGAGCTCAGCTGAGCTCTCTTTGAGTGCTTTTTTTGTGTTTGTGTGTCTGTTCGGAAGTTGAGGTGTGGAACACATCTGAGTGGGTACGGGCATGTGTGTGTGTATAGTTTCTATAGTTGATTTTAGTTGCTTTTCCCTGTGTGTGTGTGTGTTCAGGGAGTGTTTCTAGCATGTGACTGTGTATCTATCTGTTTACGTTTGTTGATATATCCGTATACGTGTGTTTGTACATTTTGTATGAGTATGAACAAATATGCAGGGATGTGTGTGCCACTTGTTGTGATGTTTTCTTTGAACTGCCTCTGGAGATCTCTTCAAGGCTGAATCCTGTCACTTCTAAACGACAGACTTTCCACAGGAGACATGAACAGAGATGTGTATACTGTATTTTATCATTAGACAAGCAGTATGCATGGGACCTTTGTGATGTGACAGTGAACATCTTCATAGCTGAGTGTAAAAAAAATCAATTGCATGTGTTGTCAAATTACAGGTGCTCTCAGTACACGGTGACTGAGCAAACTGAAGTCACAGGATGACAATTTAAAGAAAGAAACCTTGCCCCAAGTAGACTGACTGTGTCCAGTAACTTGAAGTGTGTCCTCCGCTCCCGCAGGTGGTGGTACAGGCAGCCAGCAGACCGTTCTCCATGAGGAGCAGTAGAAGATGCCGGCTCTGCCAGCACTGCTGCTGTCAATACACTTCCTCTCCTTTTTGCTAGTCACCATGCCACCACGCTCCCTCAGTCAGGCCCCCCTGCTCTCCTCTGTCCGCATGGGTGAGTGGCAGTCTCTCTATTCACACCTCACCTTGGTGTAACAGTTTGTGATTTGTTTCAGTCTGTTTTGATGGCTCAAAGTGGGTCTTTGTACATTGGACAGTACAAAAAGTAACAAGGCGACAGGAAAAAGCTTTAGATTAGCAGTAAAGGCACACCTGTTGATGTTTAAAAGTTTGTTATGCACTACCGAATGACCAAAGGAGTGCAATCACAAACTGAAGCCAATTAAACATTACCCAACTTTGTACACGTTTGCAGTGATTATATGTTAAATTACATTTTTACGTGTTAATATGTCAATACGAACGTTTTCATCTTTAAAGATTTGACATTTTTGGAAATACACATTCACCTGTTGGAGTTAAATGAAAGAGTAACATTAAGTTATAAGCAGCAGCCAGTTAGTTGAGCTTAGCATAATGACTCAAAGCAGGGGGCTACTGGTAACATGACTCTAACATTATTTTTATATTTCTGTTTGTGACATGGAGTAAACAAACGAGTTCATTGAAATATTTTCTGGTTGTTATTATTAGCTGTGTCCTTATGCTTACTCTTTTTATAGTACAGGTTTATTCAAAAAGAATTAACCAATTTCATGAAGCTGTATTTTATTAAGGAAAAGTACTTCAAAATTCGTACCAAGTCACAAGTATTCTACTGATAATCAAATGCTCGGTGACTCATTCTGTGAAGAGGCTTGAGGACTGAGAAATAGGGCTTCGGAATTGGTTCATTCTTTTTGAATAACCCTGTAAGTTAAGAAAAGTGTCTTTTAGTTTACTTTTCATATTTAAAATTATTTAAATGTATTTTATATAGTACTATATAATTTCCAAAATGTGGAACTGTTCCTTTATTTTCTAATTCACAGTGGATTTTACATCACTTACTAATTTGAATAAGGGCAAGTCCCTTAATTTCCTCCCTAGTCAGGGGTTGTGCTCTTTGTCAGATCCACTCATCTTCCTAGTACACATTGCCACCCACACACGAGCATGGGTAACATTGTTAAACAATCTTCCACCTCTCACTCCCCCTCATGTCTTTTGCTTACTCCTCACCTTGCTTACCTATCTCCCTGTGCCCTCCATCTTCATGCTCTGCCATTCTCTCCTCTGTTTCACCTCTCTCTCCTTCACTTTCTGTCTCTCTAGCCGCAATCTTGGATGACCAATCTGTGTGTGGGCGTGGGGAGCGGCTGGCGCTGGCCCTGGCCAGGGAGAACATCAACAGCGTGATGGAGGGTCCGGCCAGAGCCAGAGTGGAGGTGGACATATATGAGCTGCAAAAAGACTCCCAGTACGACACTACTGACACCAGTGAGTGGAGCTAATGCATAACCCATCAGAGAGGCTAAATCACACAGAGCACAGTGTCTAAGTAACACCGACTGCATACAGGTTGTATTCAGAAGCACTTAAGAAAGTGATTATTTTTCAAAAAAAGATCACTGTTTTTGTAAAAAGGTGCCTTTTGTGAGCAGAAGCCTTAAACAATGACTCAAATGATAAAACACCACCACTTTCATGTGCTTGTGCTGATTAGTTTACATATCATTGGAGACCAATAATGGTCCATTAAGCCTGTCTCATTAAAAACAGTGGACCAGTGCCCTCCAGTAACAGCTGGCACTGTCTACTGTGCAGACCAGGACAAAAACAAACAATCAAATACTAATACAGATTAACGCAGGCAAAAAAGAAAGTAGCACATACCACAGAGGCTACTCCATGAAATTTCTATTGATATACAGAGTGTTTGTCAGTAAAGATAGAAGATCTACTGCTGAATACAGCCACTGAGGAGACAGAGACTCCTTCCTCCTATTCTAATAGGTCACTGACCCTGCCACAAGCTACTGGCAAAATGTCTATGTGTGCTTGAGAAGGGTTGTGTACATATGTGCATGCTTGAGTTGCGGGCATGTGTGTATGTCTTTTTGTGAGTGTGTCCTTGACCGATGGGCAGGAGACTCTGACAGGCTTGTTTGCTCTCAGCGTTTTTTGGTCTCTGGATCAGAGAGCTCATCATCTTACAGCTATGGCTGTCGGTCGCACGCTTGCACGCACGCATTCAAACACGCAGGCATTAACACATGCATGCACACACTTTCTGCAGTCACACATGCACGTTCAGACATCGACACAGTGTGGGCATATACACTCACACATACTGTATACAGGCACGCATACACAAAGTCACGCAGACAGCGGCAGGGACTGAGGAGGACTAATTGGGGCAAATTAAAATACCAACAAAATATCCCAGCAAGAACAGAAGTTTTAACAGAAGTTTTTGTTCAGAATAACAAAGTTAAGTCAGCAGCATTGGTTGTATCTCTGAAAGGACATAAATAGTGCACATATAAATATAGTGTGTGGTACAAAACCATATCCGCTAAAGGATTTAGCTCCCTGAGTGCACTGCTTGGTCCAACACCTGTCCGTTATGCATTCTGCTCAATGGCACATGTTTAATTTTAAAGGAACATTTTGGGAAAAGCACTCACTTGCTTTTTGCCCCGAGATTTAAGTATGCTAAATACAAAAATACAGCCTGCAGCCAGTTAGCTTATCCTAGCGTAAAATAATGGGGAGCAGCTAGCTCTGCTATGTCCACAGAAACATATCTACTACCAGCCCCTCTAAAGCTAATTAATTAACACGTCGCAAGTTGTTTGTTTACTCGGCACAAAAAAACAAATAGTAAAACAGCAATTAGCTGTATTAGTGGGGTTATATGCAGGACTATTCCTTCTGGCAACTGCTCACAGCCAAGAAAATAGTCCTATATAACACTCTATAGACATTTTTATTGCAGCAAGATTTGAGATTTAATCAGCAAACTTAAGAAGTGCTGTTATGCAGATGCTGATACCTTTGGACAGATCCGGGTAAGCTACTTCTGTTAGATAATCTAACTTCTATCTGTAGTTTCAAATGTATTGTACAAACTTGAGACATCGGTCTTCTCCTCTAATTCCCAGTAGGTGTATTTGCCATGTTGAATCATTCCTTTTAGCGTTTCCTAGTTTCTTTCAATTGTCTTTGACGGGTGAGTCTGTTAAGGCTATTGATCAGTGACACAGACTGAGTGCAGGCTGGGTAATCTGTCTCAGCATGAGACAATAAACATAACCTGATCTGATCACTCATGTATCTGCTCAACATAGAAAGGACCTTCATATGAAGGCACAGTGATTAAATAGATAGATGTGATTTCTGTTACAAATATGTTCTGCTCTGTTACCAGCTCAAATCTACACAGTTTTTGTTTGTTTATTTATGTCTTTTCTCCACTGGCACTGAGGTTGAACTCACTTCCTGGATGCAAATTGCATGTTGTGCAAACATCAGGCACTCAAATGTAGAGGTGTAAAAATATGTGGAGTTTTGATTAAATATCATTTAATTAGCTACGCTGCCCATTCATGAAAATATCTCAGTTTTGAGAGCAGTTTTTTGTAGCTGCTTCAAGCAAAAGACTACTACAAATATTTCTGTGAAGACAAAGAAGAAAAAGAAAAAGTGGGATTCTTCTTTCTGATCTAAAGTACAGTACAGTAGATGAATGTGGTGGAGAAATTTCTTTCTCGGTGGGTGACACAGTGAAAATTTGCTGCTGTATATTGATTAACAGAGACAGTGTTTGCTTGAGCCATTTGTGAGCTTAGAAATTACTGAGGTAATATTGCAGTCATATAATTTAATCAATAGTTAATGTAATAGACAAAAGGTGTAAAACTGTTTCTCCCACATTAATGTCCTCCTGCAAAATGGGTAATTGTAGAAATTGGCTTTGGTTAATTGAGGTGGACCACCAATCTGTTAGTATTGTTTTCATGCCAGAGATATAATTAGAGCAAAATCTCTTAAAAATCATTAAAATCATTAAAATCAACTGTCTAAACAAGTGAATAACAGCAGAAGGCAACCCGTGGGCTGCCCTGCTGTAGTCCTTGGAGTGTTCATCTCAAAATAAATCAGATTATAATGAGACACATTGGGCTGCTACAATAGAATCCAAGGTTAAAATGAAATCATAATGCGTCCTCTGAGTTTTTACTGCATTTTAACTTTCTACACATTCCCCTGACTGCAGCCCCTACTGTATGCCAGCTCTGTGCTGCTGTCAAAATGAAGCAGAGGGACAGTGTGTGCGTGTGTGTGTATGCGTACGTGCTTGTGTGTGTGTGTGCGCAGACAATGTTTATTTCCCTTTTTTTCCTTGCAGTGTGTCAGATTCTACCCAAAGGCGTCGTCTCTGTGATAGGTCCCGCCTCCAGCCCCGCCTCTGGCTCTACTGTCAGTCACATATGTGGGGAGAAAGAGGTGAGTGTGGAGACGAATACACACATGTGTTAGTGTGTGTTAGTACCTCTTTCTCTCTGACATACTACCTTTCCTACCCAGACATCATGGTGAATTTATCCACAGATTTGATTTACCTTGCCTATTGCATTTCTCCTCATATATCAACCATCATCCACTTCTTTCAATTGTTTTCCCCTTTCTTCCTTCAGCAGTGCTTTATCTCTATGTCTCTGTGTTCTCTTCCTTTGCCATCTTTCGTATCTCTATTTTAACCCTAGACCCACTAAAGGATCTTTCTTATTTGTAGTATTTTCTGTACTGTGTTTAGAGTTAAGCGTGACACATTTGCTTTTTCTTGCCTTTCTCTCTTCTCTTCTCTCCTCTTTCACAGATCCCTCATGTAAAGATTGGTCCGGAGGAAACTCCCCGCTTGCCGTACCTGCGCTTTGCCTCTGTCACTCTGTACCCTAGCAACGAGGACCTGAGCCTGGCCATAGGAGCCATTTTGCGCTCATTCAGTTACCCATCAGCCAGCCTGGTCTGCGCCAAGGCTGAGTGTGAGTACACATGCAGCCTGTTGTGTAGTTATACAGTACATCATGTGTGACTGCATGGCTGCATTTAAGTGGGTGTTAAGACATCGGTTGTGTTCTTTTGAGCTTTTTTACCTAGTGTATGTGTGTGTTTGCAAATGACTCTGTGGGAGTTCTGGCACTTTCACACTAGTTGGGCGGATATGACTGTTTTGCACTGTTGGACACTCGTTTTGACAGTCTGGTCAGAAAGTTGTCTGTTGTCGGAGTTCACAACATGGCTCACGTTGCAGCTTTCCCACTTATTACTCATACTCCTGCACACAGTCTCTTATCCACCTCAGAGGGTTGTTAGCCCAAACCAATTTAATAAATATTCGTCTTGGAAATGCTTTCCAGAACATAGGGGACATTTGATTTAACTTGCCAGGCACTCAGAAAGCTTCAGCATCACATGGGATTTGGGGCTTAGTCACTAGCCCTCTTTATTTTCATTTTGAAAGAGTATGTTATTGATTTATTATGCACTGCCTACCAAGAGTTGCAGGAATTAGAAAGACTTGGTAGGATGATGGCCGTAGTGTTCAAGCTGAGCTTAGAGAATGACAGAATACACTATGTGTTTTGGGAGGTGGTGAAGTCATCATTTTTCTACTGAACTAACTAACTAATAGTTGGGCTACTTTTGTTCCTGTTCCAAGTGAAAGTGAGTTGGGATGAATTGTTATCTGCCAAGTAGAATCAGCAGTAGAACTGACGATTTCAAGAACGGGCAATTACATAAAAAAATAAGTGAGATCATTTAGAAGAATGAACACTTGTCATGGCGGTGTGAAAATGGTAGATTTGATAAACAAAAAGCTGTGACATTATGAAAAATTGATTTAATCATTGAGATTCTTTCATTATCTCCCCAGCAGTTAGTCCGCCTCCCCGTGGTTTCCTGAAAGTAAGCTGAATTCCTGGTGGACTTGTCATTTCATTGAACTAAACGAGCTTTGAAATAGCATCAGACATCTTTTTCCAGTTTTGATCATGAGTTGAACGGGTAGATAAGAGCCCTGTCTTTCACCAGGCTTTTCCTCTCATAAGAATTAAAGGCAACAGATAGTGTGATTTACCATCCGTGCCAAAAGGTGCAGCTTTTACTGGTGGAGAGACTGAGGGGTGCGTGTGTGTAATATATTTGGCTTGAAGGTGATCTTTACAAGGTTATCACACTCACAGACTCTGACCCACTTGGCTGCGCTATCTATCGCCATGGAGCTGGTTGCCATGGCTGCAGAATAGGTGCTAACTGCCACTCAACAGTCTTGCTCCACACTCTCAATGACTGTGTGGGTGTGTACGGCACGGTATGTGTGTGTTTGATTTTTTTTTTTTTCTGTGTAGTTGCTTCACTTTGTCGGTACATGTGCGTGTCCTTTCTGTGCTAGTTTATACTTTCAGGAATGAGTGTGTGTTGTGTTGTTGCTCCTGAGTGTACTGTACGACTATACGTATGTCAGTGGGTCTGATTGTGGGTCTGTGTGCACGGTTCTGGTGTAGCACTGTAGAGGTTTAACATCAGACAATGTTTACCACCAGTCCACTTGTTTTATTCATCATGTTTACCCAGTGTGGAGCGGTGCATTCAAGTGAAGTAGACATTCACTCTTTTTCTCAAGTAATGTGTGAAGTCACACTATCACTGACTCTCAGTGTGCATGTATCTTAATTAAATAACTTATTTGTAAACCGGTCACTTTTACACCAGCATGCTAATGGCCTTAATCTGATATGTGTCTTCAGACAGTACAAGTAGTAGTCCATAGACACTGGTAAATGGGTGTGAGTCAGAGACTTTAGGTCACGCCTGATGTATCCCCCTCTCGCTATATGTGGTTGACAACATGCTATCTGAGCCTAATTCCGTTATGCAGTTTTCATGAGATGTATGAGGTTAAGGACAACCAGAGGGAGAGACTGAGCACAAGGAGGAGGAGGTGCTGGCAGCATAAAAGCAAGATGGATAAAGACAGAGAGAGGTAACTAGAGCACAGGGCTAAGACGAGAGAGATAGAGAGGTTGGAGCTTATGTGTGAGGGAGAGAATATGTGAAAGACGAAGAGTGGAGAGGGGAGGAGAGGAAGCTGTAAAGTGCATTGATTTTTTTTCCCTGTTTCCTCAAACTAATTAAAGTTTTCGCCTGGTTCAGTGATTACCCCACTGCTTACAGAGGCTTTCTCCTGCTGAAGGGCTCTGTGCACTACCTCTCCCCTCCCCTTCTCCTTTTCTCTCCTCCCTCTCCCCTTCCCCTCTGTCCCCGAGATGCCTGCCCCACCACTTATTTACATAGCTAGGGGAGCTTTACTATGGAATTACAATTAGGAAGCAGCAGGATGGACTTTCTAGTAAAAGCTCATTGCACGCAGGATGTCAAGTGATTCTTGACTGCCATTGGTTGTACTTATATTCAAGAGGAATTCACTTGAAATTGGGGGCAAATTGTCTCAAGTGCTGTGTTTTGGTCTTTTTGTTCTTTTTGTCTGAGTTTGCAGAATTCTCACATCTCTGGTTTTGTTTTCAGTATTTTAAACTCTGTTACTGTTTCAGTACAGTATACACATGAAAAGCAACCACAGAGGGATGAGACAACAGGCACTAAGTGAATTACACAGCAGTCAAAGAGCGCCATTCACTAATGCCAAAGCTGCACAACCACCTAAATTTATTTTTTTCTAATAGAAGATGTTTAGAAATTTGTCAAAGTAGTTGGCTGATGGCATCCACCAATTCTGGTTATAAAAAACCTGCCTGGGGTATTAGGGCTTTGTACAAAGATGAATTTCTTTTGGGTCAGAATCACAAGCTTCACTTGTGTTGACTGGGTTAAATGTTGTCATGTGACTGCAGTCGTCTGACACAAAATACTTTTCAATGTGCAGTATTTGTATATGTCCTAAGGAGGAGGACATCTTTAAAAATTTTTGTTTGCTTACCCACATAGTTTATGTACCAAAGTTGGTTAAGATTAAACAAAATCTATATGAACATTAAAGATCATATGGATATGATATAGGGATGCACCGAAATTTCGGCCGCCGAAAATTTTCGGCCGAAATAGCATTATCGGTTTCGGCCGAAACGTAAGAA
>JAUBNQ010000008.1:7950823-7985499 GCA_032353495.1 Ctenopoma kingsleyae | reverse complement strand
TCAACATACCGTGTATTTCCAGTGTGCAGATTCCTTTTTGTTGTGCTTCTTCAGCTGGTATAATTAAAACCTTGTATTCTCCACCATCATTAAGAGTGAGATTCCTGAGCTCCAGAGATCCAGTAGATCTGAAGAGTGTGATCCTGTCAGTATATGCTGGTTCAGTTATGTCTCCAGAAGTTGAGGTTATTATATTATTGACATCACCAGAACTGCCAGCAAAAGTCCAGCTGACAACCACAAATGGTGCTACTGGTGGAGTCACTGTTGTTGTGAATGTCACCGTCTCTCCAACAGTTGCAACAAGGCTGTCTGGAAGTACACCGGCTCCATCGCTTAAACCTGGAGGAGACGGTAATAGTACAGGTATGGAATAGATGCAACTTGAACACAGAAAACACTTTGAAATCGAATTGCATGAATTTTTAAAGCAACTGCCTTTGAAGGAATGTGACTACCTCTTAATTGCTCCCAATTTTTGTAACTTAAGTGTAAACACAATGCTTATAACACAGTTTATAGCTATAAATTACAGTGATGTACAGTATCTAAGCACATGAGATACCACACTGTAACGTAAGCTAATCAGTTGTTAGATCTTTATGGGCTTATAAGATTACATAACAGCAATAAGAACAATCCACTGAGTGCTTGTATTATAAGGTTCATTATTATTATTTATGATTTATCTAAATTTGACAATGCAGTTGACAGAGCATTGTTAAAACTACTGAAAAATCATGTCTAATTATCAATATTTTTATTGTTTAAAAAGTCATTACAACTGAAATTAAACTAATTTGAAGGCATAAAACATTGAACTGTAAAGATAAACATTGTTAAAGCAGTATTCAGTGTCAGATGCTCAGCATGGATAATCACAACTCAACAGCAGATACTGCTTCAGAGATGTGTAAATACAAAAAAACAAATCTAAACTGTTAAAAGCTCACCTGCGAGCAGGATGATGGACAGTATCACAGATGTTTCCATAACTGCTGCAGTCTCCAAGCATGTAGAAAGTGAACTTTCTCAGAGGCGGTGCGGTAAATGTGTTTGAAGGGAGGGGCTATGGTTTTCTGTGCTGTGTCAGTCTGGACGTATCCATAACACCAGTGAATATCAATGAGCAAGAGCCACAGATGTAATGTCAAATACTGAGAAAAATGTGTACAGTGATTATTTTATTAGACTGTTGTAAATCAGCTCAATAAAAAAACCCATCAAGGACACTCATACGGACTCAATCCACACTATTGTCTTTTTTTTTATTTATAGTAATGAGGTGCTAAAACAACACTACAAGGAATTAAAAGTCCAAAAGTGAAAAAGGTTTTCCTATCTTCAAAAAAAGTTATGTTTATGAAAATACCTATATTTATCTTCACTGAACATCTATCAGTGACAAATTTGAATGATTTAGCTCAGAAAGCAAGTATTCAATCCTCTGAAAAGCAGTGTTTGGAGGATTAATAGTTAATTCTATTATCTTCATTTTCTGATGATTTATACCTGCCAGGAAACTAACTATGAGACAACCAACATGTTGTGATTAAAACACAGCAGGAACCATAAGTCTTACATCACATGAAACTTCTGATATTGCAATGTAAGCCTGGAAATAATTGAAATTATTGATAATTAATAGTTTGAGATGTCTTACTCCCTAAAGAAACTTCTCAGGAAGGCCAGACGCTTTGAGTGGATAATTAGTCATTGTTTTTATCTGTGTCAGAATTGGAGTGAGTATAGGATCCAGAAACACAGTCATAAACACAGGGAGTGTTTAGGTAGTTTATTTCAAAAGGCAAACAATTAATACTGTAGAGGGCAAACACCAAATGTACTTTCAGACTGGGGCAGGTGAAGAGCAGGTCAAAGGCAAATAAAAATTCATAACTGCTATTATTTTAAGCAATGCATTCACACATCTTATTTTAATGTAATAAAAAGAAAAAATATAATGCAACAAACTACAGCTGGAAAAAACACATGACTGCACAACAGAAATTGAAGGGATATTAATATACAACTGAATATGACAGCAGGTTTTATTAAAAGTTAACAGCAATTTGATAAGATACGATCAGGCTTCAGCTGGTGAATTAAACACTTTTGAAGGCAGAATGATACCAGAACAAAGCCACAACTGAAAGTTATAGATTGAGTTATTATATTAGAGCTGAATCTTTTAACAGTTCGAGATCATATTTTCAGCAATTAGGGATAATTTGTTTCAATATGAAGTAAAAAATAAAAGGTTACACAAGTTAACAGTCACAGCTTTATTTTATGTGAACATACAATTTGACATACAGCAACAATGTTAAACACAGACAAACTAAAATAAGCTTGTTAGATAATATATATTTTCACGTTCAAATGCAGTTTTTAGGTCAACATGAGTCCCACCCAGGCCAAGGCGGTGCAAATTATGGTGGACATAGAACCACTGATAGGAGCAGAAGAGTCTGGTTCAGAAAAAAAAATATTTTTTTTTCCCAATTTGTAATCACACATCACTATTAACAGATAAAAGACATATAAAGGAGAAAAGAGTTCAAATACCAGTCAGTGTGTGGACCACAGAGGCTTCCAGACCAGTAACAGCATTACGTGCCGTGCAGGTGTACTTCCCCAGGTGCTTACTTTCCATTTCTTCAATGTAGTGCACAGGTCCATACATCTCCATGTATTTGAACTTCCAGAAGAAAGATGACTTTGGTACAGAGTCAGCAAAGCAGCTAAGGGTGACACTTTCTTCAAGTTCTGCTCCTATTGGTGTCTGAACGATTATTGGTGTGTCAGGTCCATCTGAACAGATAAAGAAGAAAGAAAACGAGGAAGGAAACTATTAAGAAGATGCTAATTGAACTGACTGATGAATAAATAAAAGGCTCACTGTAAGGGCCTGAGCAGATGTTAGATGTATACATATGTGCTGTAGTATATCAAATTACTTACAGTAAACATCAAGTCTGCATTTGGCTGTTTCAAAACTGATATAATTGCTGACATTGCAAAGAAACTCTCCAGTGTCTTTCCTATCCACAGGGCTGATAGACAACACTCTGTTGCCTTCATAGAAGCTGAATCTGTCACCAGAAACCAGAGGTTTGCCATCTTTCAGCCACGCTCTTGTAGGCACAAAGCCGTCAGCATTGCAGGATAAGTTCACAGTGGTTTGACCTTCTATCAGGTTTTCTGTGGGGCAGGCTAAAGTGGGTCTTGACACTTTGGCTGTGCACAGAAATGAACAAGAGATATGAGACGATACCTCGACGATGTACTCAATGAAAAACATACAATTCACTGTGTATTCCTGAAGAAGTTGACAGCACACAGCCATCCTGTCAGATTATCAACGTTTACTTACTCAGCACATCCAGTTTAGCAGTTCCTTGAATCTGCTTTGCATCGTGTGGGATGATGATTAATTCATATTCACCACTGTCCTTCTCAGTCAGGTTTCCGAGCACCAGAGTCCCAGTAGATTTATCCAGAGTGATCCTGTTCTCATAGCCCGGTCCCACAATATCTACACTCGTTGAGGTTATTACATTGATGGTGCCGTTAAAGCTCCAAGTCAAGGCCAAAAATGTTTCAGCTGACGGTTTTACAGATGTTGTGAAGGTTATGCTGTCTCCTGCCAACACATGGAGTAAGTCAACAGTGACGACACCTGCTCCGTAGCAAAGACCTGCTGAAATATGCACAGAGATAACATTTAACAACCTGCAGTTCTGTAAAGGACAGATTTAATTGTAAGGTTTAATATATTCCTTACCCAAGGAGAGGAAAGCGAGTATGGCTGACCTGAGAGTATTGTCCATGGTGTTTGCTTATTGCTCCTCTTCTGATGTTATCTGACCTTCTGTCAATGGAAAAATGTGCCTCTCAGATACACAAACTTGATTAATAATTACCTCCACTCACCTTTTGTTATAGTGGCTCTTCAGATTTACATAACGAGTTAGTAAAACACAGCTGCATGATCAAGTCTGTGAAATTATGATTCTGATGATATATAATAACACATTTTATTCATACAGAGTACTTAAGAACAAAATTGGTTAAACCATGATTGAACATTTAAGAGGACAATAAAATCAGAAAATGAATAATGCAAAATAAAATGTAATAAAACACTAATATAATAATATATAATAATGTATAATAATATACAATAAGTTAAAAACAATAATAAAACTTTGTGCTTGTGCTAAATAAAATAAATCACATAAACAAAGGTTTCATGGTAATCTATCCAGTGTTTGTAGATGTCAGTATGCCATGCTGTAGTTAAATCAACATGTAGAATATTTTAACAACTTATTTTGTATATAAATACTTTTAATGCTAAGTTCTTATTACCTCCATTCTAATGCCCTCCCAAAAATTTCTTGATTGATTAAAATATTTGTCCGAGCAAGTAACACATTTTGACCAACAACCGCAGAGCCTCATTTGGTTAATGTGAAAGTTAAGCTAAATTATCTGACTGTGTCTTGAATTGCTTCTCATTTAATTAAACGTTACAACATCCTGCTCAGTAAATCCTTGTTGCTCAGTGCACATTATTCACTTCATTGCCAGCACAACTACATGAACACCACAGGAGGGCAGCATGCTGGGCGCAGGGAGGAACGTTGGTTTGAGAGAGGAGTCAAGGAGGCCATTTACGTGAAAAAGGAACGACCATCTCTGAAGGTCTAAGGGTACATCTTTCACCATCTTACAATGCTGTGATTGCAGGCATTCCCCAGCCCTCTAAGAATGGTACACATTTCCAGTGATCAGTGGACAATTTGCATATCACTGATCACATGGCCCATTGTTAGTCAATGGTGCTAGTTTCTGTGATTATCCAAAGGTGCTGTTTATAAGGTTGGGGAAACCTGCAGTCAGTTGAGACTGAGGAAGAGACTTGGATGAGTCTTGAAATATATCTCCCACTAAAAGATGAACTTTCTAGGATAGAAAGAGCATTAAAGTAAAATTTATTTATTAAAGGAAACAGGAAGCTGTTAGTTTTGTAATTAAAAAAAAGGTCCATTTTTGTAGTTCCTCTTTAAATGAAAAAAACGCACTGATTGTCTGACCCTGACTAATTCATGCTGTTACCGCGAGAAGCAACATAAATAAATAAATAATAAAAAATAATAAAAATAGCAATAACAAGAACGATAATAATAATAATAATAATAATAATAATAATAATAATAAATCATTATTATTATAATAGAGGTTAAACTGTATATATATAATAATAATATAACAACATAATATATCAATTTAAATAATTTGCCACAACCAAAAGAGGACTCCTAACTCAGAGTTAGATGCTATATCAAAAGCAGAATTTAGAAAGTGTAGAACAGTAATAAAACAACAGAGAGAAACCAGCTATCCTGCTGCTCCATCCATGTTTTACCACAGGTCCCATTATGTAAATTTTAATGAATGTCATTTTTCTTTAGTGTTTGGGGAAAATGAATGAAATACTGTATAAACCCACAAAACAAGTAGACAGTTTTGTTGCTGTTTGGAATTACTACAACTCATATTCATCATTTCTCGCATAATGTGGAAGTGAAAATGTATATTTCTATTAATATTCAAATGCATCTAGTTACATTTATAATTTAAATAAGTACATATTTACAATTACTGCAGATTGAGATTGTAGATTGTAGTTGGGATACAATTAACTTCAATTGTGCTGCCTTAAAATAAGAGCAGGAAATTATATTCAAGGGTCTGAGGGCTATGCACATTGAAAACATATGTTCAGGAAAGACAGAAGAAATGTTATATATATATATATATAGAGTTAGATAACAAAACAAGTAACATTATGATATACTGTCATTTTCCACAGACGAAATGCAGGGACTACGGACAGTGCAAAACAGCCACAAGCAGGGCTGGGAGCAGTGAAGTATGACCCTTTAATTTTTTTCCATTAAATTCATTTTTCTGTCCAAAATCACAGTTTTTTTTTTTTTTTTTTTTTACAGTTTCTTAAACTGAATGGCTTCCCTGCTGATTTCCCTTCTATTAATGTCATCACAATCACAACCAAGAAGATATAACTCAGCACAGCCACAAGAGGGCAGCAAACTGCAGCTTTGGGATCATTTGGACATATTTACAGCCAAAAACTCTTTAATGTCAGAAACTGTTTGAGTTTCCTCGTTAATTCTTAAATGCATCAACGAGAGTCAGTGTTCACCCAGCTTCATTAATGTCCTGACGTTTTGCACAGACTAAGCCTCCTTCTTGTTCAGACTGCCGAACAAACACAAGAGGGCGATGCTCTGTAGCTTTTATAAGAACTGCAGTTTATCTTATCATGCAGAGAGTTTTCCACACAAGAGTGAAACACGAGTAATAAATTCTCATTCACCGGAAGACCAGTTTCTGAACTCACCTCTCACAGATGGTTCAATGGATATATTGCAGTTTCTTTGTGTTGTCTCTGTGGCGTTTACAGGTAAAAATCTCATGTAATCATAAGTTTTAAGTGATAAGTTAGAGTTTCTAGCGCTGGTCAGATATTTCCCTCAGTCATCATTCATATTCTTCTATGCATACATATACTTCCTCTACACTCAAAGAAAAGTCTTTTTGCATTTACAGTTTACAGTTAAAGATCAAATTAGTTTTCCTGATGACTCGAGTGTGAGTCATCTACATCGTTTTAAGTTAACTGTAGATTTATTGTATGTTAGAAATTGCATAATTTAAATGTATCTAACAGCCTATAATATACACTGGCTTTATTTAAACCATATGAAATGCTGTTCAAACTGTTACTGCCCGTCATTCGCTACCTTTGTTAAATATTATGAAGTATAACACTGTAGTAATTCTGTAGTCAAAGAGTACAAACTAACTGCTGAACAAACGTCTCAGCAGCTTCTGCAAAGATTTTACACAACGAGCTGAACATTATTCAGTGTGTTGTTTCTGTTAACACAAGATTGACATCTAAACGGAACTGACTTGAAGATTGAGCGTTTATGCGCAGTATAATATAATCTGATAATCTGCCCTGTCCAGTTGTATTGTCCTGTCCCACTCAAACCTTTAACTGTCTCCTGCAGGTTTAACCAGTGGAGCTGGTGTGTTACCAGATGGTCCCCTGGCTGCAGCTGTGGGAGGGACAGTGATGTTCAACACCATGCAGACTCCACCAGAAAAACCATTTCTGGTTGTGAGCTGGAGTTTTATTAATAAAAATACTGAAAAACCCATAGTAACATCCACTTCTTCAAACCTGACTTCAGAAGAGTATGAAGGCAGGATCACTCTCTTCAGATCTACTGGATCTCTGGAGCTCAGGAACGTGGCTCTTAATGACAGCGGAGAATACAGAGTTTCCATTGTACCAGATGGAAGTCTACAGATAACAGGACAAACTAGACTGGAGATACTTGGTGAGCTTAATGTCATATTGTTACATGACTTGATGTTGAATGGACGCTATTAAAACTAAACATCAGGCAATAATATGCAAGTTAATATATTTACACAGCGAATGTAATTATGGCCAGTTAGAAAATACACTGTGCAGTCAGCCAGTACTAGCTAAGCATTGCACCAGAAAATGTTGTACAGTAGGATATGAGAGGAATTTCTAGATATATTCCATGAAGGGTGTGTGGAACAGCTGAATGCTTTTGTTTTCTGGTTTGGTATAAGTGTAGATGTTTAATTTCTGATTATTTGGTGTTTGTTTGTTAATAAGTAGTAGGCTGGAAATACTTGAACTGCAGTTAAAGTTATTTTCTTGTATGAATATAAACAAATATTCAAATAGTTTACATTATAAAAAAACTCTGTTTTCTACCAACAGTTCCCGTCTCCAATGTGGTGGTAACTGCCAGCAACACAGACGTGGTGGAGTTCAGCAGCTCCGTCAGTCTGTCCTGCTCCTCCTCTGGATCCTCTCTTTCTTTCCTCTGGATGAACAGCAGCTCTGAGGTTACAGCCAGTGAGAGAGTTCAGCTCAGTGATGGAAACAACACTCTCACTATAATTAATGTAACTCGCTATGACCAGGGACCATTCAGGTGCAGGGTGTCCAACGCTGTCAGTAATGGCACCAGTGATCCAGTAAACCTCTCCATCAGCTGTGAGTTACTAACCTGCATGCTCAGTCTTTAACCTGTAACAGCTTAATAAAATCTACATCACTACACTAAAGTGCAGCAGACTCTGAACATGAGCATTACACATATTTTTATTTGAAGATTGTTTTATATAAATCTAAATTTGTTCTTTTTGCTTTCCATTTTTAGATGGTCCAGAAAATATAAATTTAAAGACATCCCCTTCTCAGGAACACTATCTGAAAGGGTCAAACATCGACCTGTCCTGCTCAGCTGACTCCAATCCTTCTCCCATATTTAACTGGATTCTAAATGGAGACCTGTTGTCTGAAACTGGACCAGAGCTCAGACTGATGAACGTTCAGGAGAGTCACAGTGGAAACTACAGCTGTCAGGCCTTTAACAACAAAACTCTGAGATATCAAACATCTCAGTCTTTAGCTATAGTTGTTATTGGTAAGTCTGAGTAATGTTTCGTACATTTATTTTTGGTATTAATGTCATAAAATAACGTTTTAAAAAAAGTTAAAGCTACAATATACAACTTTTGGAAATCAAGCTAACTGAAACACAAGAGTCGTAATCAATCCACCCACTTAACCTACACTTGATGTGTCAAAGCTATACATCCATGGTCAACACCTGTGGCATCTCATAGATACATCCATACAGTGTGTGACACACAGGGTTGGACACAAGGGAACATGTACACAACACTACCACTACTGTTCTGTGAGTCTGTGCCACAGGAGGCTTTGACAGCACCTCACCACATGAGGATAGTATTTTTTTGAGGATAACATTTTTCATTTCAAGGTGTTATAATATTATTTTTATGTAGCTGTAGTAACATTGGTGGAGCTTTCTGTAAAAATGACTGTGCTAAATATTTGTGCTAAAAACAAACAGCTACAAACCAACCAAAGCCATGCATACACACAATTAGACTAAATACACTGTGCAGTCAGAACACATTTTAAACAAATGGTTTAAATTATAAAACTCTATTTTTTACATCCTCAGTTCCCGTCTCCAATATAACGGTAACTGTCAGTGATGCAGACTTGGTGGAGTTCAGCAGCTCCGTCAGTCTGTCCTGCTCCTCCTCTGGATCCTCTCTCTCTTTCCTGTGGCTGAACAGCAGCTCTGAGGTTACAGCCAGTGAGAGGGTTCAGCTCAGTGATGGAGGCTCCACTATTACTATAATCAATGTGACTCGCTACGACCGGGGACCATTCAGGTGTCATGTGTTTAATCCAGTCAATAATGGCACCAGTGATCCAGTAAACCTCTCCATCAGCTGTGAGTTACTAATCTGCATGTGCAACTTTTTCTGCTTGCTTTGCATGAATGCAAATACATCAGAGCTTCAAAGAAGCTTGTATTGAATATTAAGGAAATATGGAGAGTCCTGAATTACATTTATTTGCCCTCTTTATACTTTGATAGCTGACTGGAAGATTAAGCTTTTATTATTTTTCACACTACGTGAAAATGACACTAACTTTACTTTTTGGTGATGTTCTTTTTGCTGGTGTTCACTCTCCATCTCCATCACCCAGTTGGCCCAGATGATATAAATTTAAAGAAATCCCCGTCGCAAGAAAACTATGTGAAAGGCTCAGACATCGTCCTGTCGTGCTCAGCTGTCTCCAATCCTTCTGCCCAATTTAACTGGTTTCTGAACGACGAGCTGTTGTCTGATACTGGAACAGAGCTCAGTCTGACGAATATTCAGACGAGTCACAGTGGAAACTACAGCTGTCAGGCCTTTAACAGCAAAACTCTGAGATATCAAAAGTCTCAACCTTCAGCTGTAACTGTACTGGGTAAGTTACTACAGGAGGTTGTGGTGTATAATGGTAAATGGTAAAAAAAACTGGATTTTATTATATACAGTCCTTCAAGCTTAGTTTCTCTGTGTCCAGTGTGTCGGTAATAACCTAATATCAAAATTTTGCTGAAATACCCATACATTTCTTGGTGATGAAGAAACAGGATTCAGCTCTGTAAGTTTTTCTTCTCTGCTCTAAGTCAAAATCGAATGTGTTGGAGTCTTAAGTGAAGACTCAGATCTAACATGCAAATGTCAAGTTAGGATGTAGAGTAAGCAGCTCAAATTATTCTGCTCACTGTTTCCCAGTTCATTCACAACCAAGACATGTTTTGTCCTCTGACTTGTCTTATTTCACAAGGACTTTATCAGGTCAGAAATGATCAAACATTCTTTCTAGCTCTAGGGCAATGGAGTCTCATGCATCTTGAAATTCATTCCCTGCTGCAACTTTACTGTACTCTGCTGAACCAGGTTCAAGTGGTGTCGAGGATAAAACCACTGTGTTCTTTTCCCACACTTACAGTCACTAATGTAACAGTAACCGCCTGCAACACAGACTTGATTGACTTCAGCACTTCTTTGGGTCCCCCCTCTTTCCTCCAGCTAACAGATCCTACATCTCCGATACAGTGAGTGTGGTTTGCTACAACCTGGGACCACTCAGGTGTCATGTATGATTTCAGAAATGACACCAGTGATCGTAGAAACATCTCCATCAGCTGTTTTTTGTGGATTCTGCATGTGCATACTCTCTTGCACTATACATATGCAAAACACAACAAAACCTGACACGATCTGGACCCAAAAAGCTGAGGGAAGAAAAATTACATGAAAAATTAACTCTTTTGATCATTAACAGGTGAAACTTGAACAGTTAGGTAAGTAGAACCAGTCTTTTGTATAAACCGGTTACACATGAATACAGATAAGCAGCCTCTCTGGTTCATGAGGATTATTATTCAGAGCACTGGCAGCTTTAGAAGGCCATTTGAGAAGAAGTGGCTTTGGGCACCGTCTCAACCTATTTGGAGGACAAGTAGGCAAAGGACACCAAATGTAAGACCTCTTCAGGGTACTGGTAAACTGCAGATCAAGCAAGAGGTTTGCTGCAGAGTCAGGGGTTGGGTTTGGGGTTGGCATGACTTTAGCTGTGGGTACAGACCCTTGTTTGGCTTCAGCCGAGGAGACAGGTTCTGGCATGGCTGTGAATGGACCAGCCAGCAGCGGACATCAGAAAGCGTGGACATGGACACCCATGGACTTTGATTTGATTTTCAACCAGCTTGGGAACTGGGGCGTGACCTTAGGTTTGGACTTTGCAGTCCCCATGGGGCCTCTGGAGACATCAAGAATCAGACATAGTGTTGGTGAAGATTCTCAGTCATCCACATCGATGGTACAACAACATTCTGAAGACTGAAGAAGCTAGTTGGATGAGTAGTAAAACATTTTAGCCTAACAAAAAAGAAGATTCCACTTCCAGATCATACATAGCATTGTCAACTCACCAGTCAATACACAATCAATACAAGACAGTCATGGTATTGTTGACCCACTGGGGAGCAGGAAAGGAGGTAGTGTCGACCAGCTTGTAAGAATGAGAGGTTCTGGTCAGCAGAGGCTCAGTGTCACTAATCTTTAGAGGCCCAGAGGTGATGGAAGACTTTTGAAAGGGGAGAGTCTCAGCTGACATTTGGACATGAAGGGACGAGGCGACAAGAAGTATTTCCTTCTTTTAGATATATAAAAAGTTAGTGGTTGCATCGATACTAGGATTACAAAAAACTTGGTAAGAAAGGGGAACAACAAAACATAAGCAGGCAGTGGGGAAAGTAAAGTAAATTGAGTAACTCTTTTCTTCTTCACTAGCAGGTGAAACCTGAGGTAAAATGAGGTCACTCTTTTGTATAAACAGGTTTAACATGAATAAAGTTAGGAAGTGTCTCTTTTCCCTTTCAGCAGTGACAAACAATGACAAAACGGTGGTATCATCATGTTTATCAAGGCTCCACCAAGAACAGGTTCGCAGAGCAGGGAATGTTCATATCGTAATGGTGTTACCACAAGGTTGGATCAAAACATGCTGAAGCATAGGAATGTGTTTGAGGAAAGAAGCAAAGCCCAATGACAAAGAGGTGGACCAGGCAGAAGCATAACAATCCAGCAAGAGAATGAAATATGCTTAAATAGTACAGGGTATATGAATTTGATGTGAGGCAGGAAGAAGTTTGTGTATGTGTGACAGAAAAGGAAAAGTATCTGAACTAAAGAACAAATCTGAATCAAACATAGAGGAATTTAACAAATTACAGAACTCTGACCTTTACACCTGGTTTGTTTTGCTGATACTGTTCTACTACTAGCATTACATTTAGTAACCAAACGTAGTACTCCACATATTTCAAAAAATATGAATGTGATACTGTCTCTTTCAAAAGAATACAACGTGAAGGCATTCATTTGCCTTCAGCATATTTTGTTCAGCTGTCTCCAGACCATCTGCTGAATTTATGTGGTTTCTGAATCAGTGACAGATCAGATAATGTGACAATGGCTTAAATGCGTAACTAGTCTGTTTCCCAAGCAGAAAGTTCTCCAGCTAAAGGAGACATTGAAGTCTCAGTGTTTGTATTAAATAAAAAAATATCTGGCCAACAATGAAATTTTTTCAGAAATGCACAGGATGGATTATGTTCCGGTGCAACTCGTTTTTTAATTGAATGTTAAAATCTTTAACCGAAAGCAAGTGTGCACAACTGTTCCACCACAGATCACAGTTTAACTCCAGAGTCCCATGTCTGGTTACGTTTAGCAACAACAGCACTTTGGTTAAAGTTAGAAAGAGTGTGGTTTGTTTAAAGGTTAATAAACAAATTGTGTTTGGAGTGACTGTTCTCTATTAAGCCAGACCACAATATTTATGTAATTTAACCAAGTGCTGTGGGTGCCTAAACACAACCATGAGAAAGTTTATAATTATATGTTGGCCTGCAAGATTAAATATATATATGTGACTTAAATGCAACACGCTTGCAATTATATTCCTTACAAATTGTATTTGAATCTGCAGGTTAGTTGCACAAGAACATAGTTTTAGGAAAAGGTGCTGTTATAAGACAAAATGTTAATTTCATGTTCTGATCTTCTTCTTTTTTTTTAACCTTCCCAGAAAAACAAACACCGGGTGCTTGTTTGGCTGGATGCATCGCTGGAATAGTCATCGCCTGTTTAGTCATTGCTGTCATTTGTGCTGTTCTTCTGTACTACATTTGTAAGAAAAAGTAAGTGGAAAATACAACCAGACAGTTATTTATTTGAAATTATTTTAAACTATTATTCATTCGTAATATAATTATTTTACAACTTTATTCTGAGAGTCCTGTGATAAAGCAAGCTTTAAGTTACTTCTCTTGATAGTCTGATATTCTTTTGTCTGTGTTTTTCTAATCCTGACTTTAGCTTTGACTCTAAATGTATCTCCTCTTTGTAAAATGTCATAGTTTAACATTTGGTTGCTCTCATGCAAGAATTACCAATGAATAAATTGATTTGCTTTAGACATATATGTTGAGCTGATATAAGAATTCTCGGCTCTTTACATTAAACAACATTCAGGGCATGTATGATTAAAAGAACTGATTTAATCACACACAATTTGGTCTTTGATTATACACATGTTGTTATTATTAGTATGTTGCAAAATATCAGATAATACATATTTAATATAAAAGTGACTCATTCTATTTTTCTAAACAGAAAACAGAAAAAACTATTGTCTAAAAGAGATGCTGCCACCAGAACAGGTAAGTTCTATCACAAAGTATGTGTTGAATGCATTAATGTATTTATACAATATTATTTGATTAATTTATTCTAAGCATTGTATATATGTCTGTTAAAGGAGGTGAAGGCCAGGACAATGCAGCGTTCTCACAAAGTCAGGTAAAAGTCATCAGTGCCATCACGCGTCACATCACACACTGAAATCATGTTACTCAGAAATAGTGTTTACATGCCAAACTCCATATTGTGTCTTAATTTGAATGTCTTACTACTGAATAAAGGTTTGTATTAACTGTAGAATTGTTATCTTTAATAATTTTATGCCTCCAGTAGTAGAGAATGGCATAGTATGAGATTAATGGCATTGTGCTCTGTGCACTAATTACAGCCTTGTTTGTGAATCATTAACCTCTTGGGGATCAAAGTGTAACACCACCCTAAGAGGTTTATGGAAAAATGAAAAATGTCAATAATACAAATATTATTATATTGACTTGGCAGAAATAGCTAAATGTTAGCACCAGTTTGAAAGCTTGGTCTTTTCAGCTGTCTCAGTCATTTTATAGTAGCACGTACGACATGGAAGAGGCGGAGAACTGTTTTTTGGCAGTACACACACAGCTGTGAGAGCAGCTTATCTGTTATTTTATTTACAAGGACAAAAACACAGGTGTCTGTTTTTTGTGTTTAACCCTGAGTGTTTACAGTATAACTATGATGTATAACTCGTAGTTCAGCAAAGCTAGGTGTTAAACTTATATTGTTTATAGTATGTTTGTTACACCTTCTTCTGAAATACTAACCAAATACTTTTTTATTATTTTATCTATTGTGTTACAACTGTACAGGAGCTGAACTATGCTCAGATCAGTTTCCACAACAGAAATGGTGGGACTATCCAACTGGGAGTAGAGAATAACTCAACACAATATGCTGAAATTCATGTGAACAGGCCTAAGGCGGCGTCCTCTCCCCCCACCTATGATGTCCACATGCAGCGAATAAAAGTGCAAGTTCCTCAGCCTGGTGCCAGTGGTGCACAAACTTATGCTCAGGTCCGCAAGAAGTGATCACATTGGATATGATGGATCAGCTGGTCAGTCCAGAGGCCAAATGCAGTCAATATGTTGTCAGAGTAAGTTCCCGCTCTCTCTCAGTCCTTTATAGAGCACTAATGTGGTCTTGACTTTATCTAGTCTAAGCAACAGTAGTTAATAATCAACTAGATCTTATGGTTATTGCTGTGAATGAAACAGTGTTTTCCTCTTTGCTTGTATACTGACTACATATTATAGGTCTCCTTTTGTCACCATTTTATGTGTACAGTAAATGCAAAAAAAACACCAGAATGTAAATAGTCTTTTATCCCTGGTCCCATGGTGACGTGTGTGTGTGTGTGATTTTACTTGAGATTTCAGTTAGCAGCTTGTCCATTATGATTCTCTGTTTATTTATTTAACAGCACAAATATGTAAAAAAATCAATGAAGATTTAATTCTCTATAATGATAAAATGTGACTTTTGTATTATTTTCCCACGAAGAGAAGGAAAATAGCCAAACCTCTAGCATGCTAAACATATGCATGCCAGAGGTATTTCCTTCAAGTTTCTCTTGAACCATAAAAAATAAGTAATAATTTATTGCCAAATAATCTACATGAGATACCAAGTATTGTTAGATAACTACAGGTGTCAAAAAAGTAAAATAATGTAGTAAAAAAGACAAGCTAGTTTGCCATTTGTCATATCGTGTACTGTATCATGAGTTATTACATGCAGTATTTTGCACTGATATTTTTTAAAGGAGCTTTTAAAAAATAAAGTTAATAAAGTCGAAAACACTGTCCAGTGTATCTATTGTATCCTAGCAGGTACTGCCGTGGTTGACACATTGTAGAAAGTCATTTGTCTTCAGCCACTTTAACCTCCAGTGTGTCCTGTAATCTACTGAAATCTCAGATTTTGAGTTCTACGATATATTTTATTAAGACTTTATTCACATGTGCTAGTTTAGTTATTACTGACCCTCTATACACCAAAATGATCTACTTTTAGTTCAAAACAAACAAGAAAATGACACAGTATTTGTTCAGATTTCCCTTTATTTACACTTAAATAAAGATAAAATTACATGTGAGGTTTTCACACTGTTGATGCCACCTGCACAAATTTTACAAAGTGACTGATTAGTGACTGATTAGTTTCTGTGTGAACGAGCATGTAACAGTGAGGAGCTGCTGATCAGAGGATCTGAGGCTTCTGGATGCACAATATAGAACGAGGAGATC
Source organism: Ctenopoma kingsleyae (assembly GCA_032353495.1). Taxonomy (NCBI): domain Eukaryota; kingdom Metazoa; phylum Chordata; class Actinopteri; order Anabantiformes; family Anabantidae; genus Ctenopoma; species Ctenopoma kingsleyae. The sequence continues at coordinate 7,969,474 of JAUBNQ010000008.1, read as the reverse complement.
AGAAATGAAACCTCACACAAAGCCATGAAATAATTCAGAGAAAAATAGTGATGTCCCGAAAGGAAATAAGTAAAAACATTAGTTTTACATTTCTCATGCTTTTTCTTTATTAGTCCACACAAACTGGTAAAGGGTGCCTTTACGCTTGCCTACTTGACATAAGTTATGTTATAAAAATTTTGTCTGTTTTATGTATGAACTTAAGTTGACCTGATGACCTTAGAGCACGGCGTACCAGGATGTGGTTCAGACTGGATGATCGTATGTCTGAAACTGTGAGAAAAACATACGAAAAGAGAACAACAGTTAACCCCAGAAAGTATTTTCTCACCCCCACCTCCTCTCTGTGAGGAAAGAAGATAAAAAGTCACAGCTCACGACAATGAGTAACATCTTCTGTCGTAACTTCTGTGTAACATCCTGATGTGTTGTTAGTCTGTAACTGCTCCTCTTGTACAAGATTAAAACCTTTGTAATATGTACCGGCTGTCTCCAATCTCCTTCTTATTGACTTTACCGTTCTTTATTGATCATTCAAAAATTATTTTAACAAAACATTTATCAGAAAATACAAGGTGAACACAGTGAATGAGTACAGGAAGAGGGAGGCAGGGCAACATGTATGAAAATTTAATATTCAGTTCAAAGTTCGACTCATAAAATGTTGCTGTGACATTATACAAATACAAATTACACTACAATACAGGTATTATGTTAGTGACTAAATGCCAGACATTTTACTCTAAACCATCATATGGGAACTTTGTGTTGTAGAAATTTTTATTCTGCTATTTTCAAGCTTAGATTCCTTAAATATGAGTATAAATGAATAAATACAACTGTGAGTTCACACAAATTAAGTAACAAAACTAACAAGTGACTAAACTCTACAGATGCTTCTATTTTGATAGTTTGAAACTATGATGGAAACCTTTGCATTTTAGTACATATTTAGCACATATTTAGTTTTTTATTTTTATTTTTAATGACAAACTGAAAAAAATGAAAGGAAAATAAGTAGCCTATATTTAAACAGACTACTAATGTAAACTTGATTTGTTCACTGCATCAAATTAAGGCTTCATTTTGGACTTTTTTGGTTTATCTTTGTAGAAACTGAAATTATTTAACACAATGATTTGTGTTGTTGTTTCTATTAAATTTTCTACTGTAGAAAGAGTATAAAGCCTACATTGTTCTTCTTTTGTTCTCTGTAACATGTTACTCAATGTTAAAGGAAAGCTAATCATAAAAGACAGATAAGAGGACTTACTGTTTACCCTTTTACCTGAAAAGCCCTACCTGTCTGCAGTCATTTATTATTTACTGATTTGTCTTACATCTGACTTGTCTTTACCTTCGGGAACTAGCCTCTCTCACATGTAATAATTAACTCTGAATGTAATAAAAACTCATCATTATGTCAAAAAGTGATATCATTACAGGGAATTGAATTAGGTGTCTTTTAGATAGTGAACTCATATGTCACGTACCTGACACGTAATGTCAGATGTGGTGCTGCTTTATTTTTAATATCAATACCAATTTTAAGCTCTGCTCATAAGCTGTTTAGCATGGCTGCTTTATGTATAGGAGAGAGCAGAAACATCATCATGTCAAAAAATGTTGTTATTACAGGGAACTTTTAGGTTGTAGTTCCCAGCACATCTCAGACTCAAAGTGCTGCTTTGTTTTTGATATCGATACCCATTTCAAGGTCTGCTCATAAGCAGCTATGGCCTCATTGTAATGAAACAATGAGGCCATAGCTGCTTTATTTAGAGGAATCAACTACGATTACTGATAAACCAATGTGAGACAGTGACATCTAGTGTTTCATGCAGTGTGATGTCAAAACTCTCCTTAACAACTGTTTCTATGAAACCGTTTTTGAGTGTTGTTATTTTCATATCACATCACTCAAAAACATTGTAAAACCACCCTAACCTTTGTACTGTGATCACAGATTTCTTGTAAGGGTTTATGCCATCATTCCATGATGAGCATTTTAGTCACGACGATGCTTTAAAATCTGGGTGTGACTATCTTCCAGTAAGGTCTGTAGAGGATAACTCTCTGCATGCTAGATATAAAAGGATGTGTTCCGGGTCTTGCTGAAAACCACACTGGAGTCAGGTATAAAGACATTACGATGGCACTGAAGAATCTTTACTTTGTTTTGCTGGTGGCTCTAACAGGTAAGATCACTAAAGTCACTGACTGCTGATTTTTACATAGACGGTCACTCAAGTAACTGAACTACTTATGCATGTTCTGTGCAGACTTTTCCTGTCTTTCAGGTGCACCAGTTTTGGAGGCCACCGAGGTTCAGATTTCCTGGACCGGTGAGGTGACAGCTGGTTACAGCACCACTTTCACCTGTTCTTCTTCTTGCTTCTCAAACTGCATCTACACCTGGTTCTTTAAGGGCCACCCTGTCAATGGCAACACATTAACCTGGACACCAGATGGACTGGAAAACACAGTGGACCTGCGGTGCACTGTCCTCAATGCAGAAACAGGAATCTCGAGCAGTAACATCTCTACTGTACAGGTTAAGAGTAAGTACTTGAGTGCACATTTTGTTATCCTGTAGTAAGTAGTTGCTAGTGGAGAATGTACACAAAATACACAAAGGTAAGCACTGATGTATTGTTATAGATTACACCAGTCACTCCCAACATTTTTGACCCTTAACACAATAAACAGTTTAGAGTATAGATTAGATGATGGATTAGATAACAGATTGACTCCTTATAAAAAGACAGTGTCCAGTTGGAGCTCCTGCAGATATATGTGTAATTGTTTGAGGCCTAAAGAGGTTAGATTTACCAGTATTTCACATGATAAGCTAACATTTCAGTCCAAATTGGGGAAGTGGGAAGCAGTGAATTTAAATACCTACAGTATAAATTAGTTAAATGTAGCTCATTTTCGTACTGTACAATATATTTGTTCCTTCCGTCTTACAGGGGTTCCAGGGTCCCAATCTTTAGTAGCTGATCAACTGAGCGTCACCATCAGTGGACCTGACACTGTGTATGTTGGCAGTTTGAGCGAGTTCACCTGCCTGGCAAGCTGTAACACAAGTTCAGAATGCAGCTTCAGATGGCAATTCAAAGGAGGTCCTCCCCCTGGATCTTTTTCAATTAGTGGAAATGTGTTCAAATGGACCCCTTCCATACCCAATACTGTTCAAAACTTCACCTGCATTGTTGAAAATACATCTGGACAAACTGCTCAGGACACCAAGACAGTACAAGTTAAAGGTATTGAGTCTGATTTTCACATCACTTTAAATTGTGTGTCAAATCCAGTTTATTTACTTCTTTTGTCCTGGTTGTTATCTTCATCCTAACAGACAAGGTCAGCCCTACTCCTCCTTCTGGATCAGAGGGTCTGCAGACCCGTGGACTTATTGCAGTGATCCTCAGCCTGGGCCTGCTGGTGCTTTTTGAATCATAGAGATGTTTACTCTTTTACTGCTTAATCAGTACATTTACCTTTTTCATATATCTGTACTGCACTTTTTGTCATGTTCTGATGTTTCAATGATCACCAAAAAAAAAAAAGTTGGTGATTGTATCTTATATCATTCAATTCCAGTGTTTTATCACATCATGTTGACAATTTTTTTAGTGAAACAAAAATTAAAATATAATGAAAGACTTTGATTGTTTCATGTTTATTCAGATTTGTTCATATATAATATTTCTCCATCACTTTGTGCAAAGTGGATTTAGCATCATGAGACTTTGTTTGTCTTGAAATTGACTTCCGACATCAATGCATTTAGTGATTCACTCACATACTAAATAGATGTTTTTGTGACGTCATTTTCTGTTCACCTGGCTGTGCCAATGAAGACATTGAGGGAATCACACAGATCTAACACATGAGGGAGGCAGAGATCCTTGGTGTGCTTTGCATTGTCTTCATGCATGTCACTGTGCTTATTCAGCCTCTTTGTTGTTTCTGAACGATAAGAGAAGAATTTGAATTACATATTGTGGTTTAGTTAGAATGGGGAAGGAAAAAAACCAAAACTGTTTAACTGTCATTTCACACCAGAGGCAGAGCTGTACATTTGAACCATCTTCAAGTTTTACTTGTGAGTGTGTTAAGTGCATCCATAAATCTGCACTGTTTGTACTAGAAACAGTGATATGCAGGGTATAAGCATGAAATACGGCGTATATCTTCTTATTTTTACCCTCTTCCACCCTCATACACTGATGCGCACTTTTGTGCCACTCGCACGACATCTTTTCCAGCCTTTGTTGGTTGGTTTCGTTTCGTTTAAGGAGGAGTGATGACTGATTAGGACAAGAACATTAAGCAATCAAAGGCAGAGTAGTAGAGCCTTGAACATTTTATCTTGGAATTCATCTGCCTGTAAAAAATAAATTCATGGAAAAGCAATGCACACATTACTTAATTTGTGCTCTCGGTTTATTACCTTATGTTTTTGGCATCAGACAGCAGCTTTCAAGCCCAGTCTGTCCCTCTCTGGCAGCTCAAATAAAACCACAAAACCATTACACAGGTATTATACAGGCTACCTGTCTTCAGTTCACTGAACAACATCTGAACATCAGCTTTTATACACTTATACATATCCATAAACATTACTGCACAGAATTTGTTCACTCTGGATTAACATTGTACTTTTAAACAATATACCTTTTATACTTTTAATAAATTTTGATTAATTGGTTCATGATTAATTTTCTCATATTGTATAAAAGTACAATGTCATCTGAACTAATTCATATTCATTTTAATATTTGTGAATACAAAGTATTATGAGTAATAATTACAGTATTCCCATTTACAGTGTATAATAATTTACAGTACACCCATTTCACACCATTGACAAGAAATATATGATGATGATGCAAATGTAATAAAACAAGGGCAGCAGTTGTCTGGACTCCAGGGCAGCCTCCATCAGGCTCAGGTCCACATTATACCTTAAACTAAAAATACATTCAACAGCCACTGTTCTGTGCAAAAATGTATAAAATTGTGTATTTAAAGCTCTTATAAGTCAAATTACAGTAATGATAGTTGAGCACAACAAAATGGGAAATAAGGCATAGCTGAAAAAAGTAAAGAACAACAGATTATGCCATTAAAAAGATGAGTTTTTACCTTTAGTTTATCCTCTATGGAAGAACAGGGCTTAAGCTGACGTGTGATGTGATTCTAGCCTCTGGGCAGAAGGAGAGTGTGGAGTTTGACCTCAGTGACCCGGAGAGTATGGGGTTAGCAAGTCAGCATTGCGGAGGAAGACCATTAAAGCATAAATCTTAAAATCAACACACTGCTGGACAGTGTATGCTTGTATTTACAAAGGAAATGGTTACAGAAAGCAGAACCTGTTTCAGCTTTCATAGGGGCACCTGGCTGTTTCTCTTCAGCCTATGTACATTTTTTTCTATGCAAATTTTTAATTTTTAAGTGTGAGGCTTTCAATGTGAGAGATAACATTGAGATGAAGCATTATTTATGTAAAAATCAGTGATTCAGTCAGACAAACTTCTCTCACTTCTTTGCAAATTCATTTCACAGAGATCATGTTACAATTACAAACTTAGGTCATAAGACACATATCTGCTGTCTGTCCCCAGTCTACAAACAGAGATGCAAAGGAAAGCTTTAATAATTTCTATTCCAACTATTTGGAACTGATAAGAGAGGGCAGCCTATTTGAGCGTTCATGCAAGCTAGTTTTATTAATAATGTTTGAACTCGTTTTAGTATTGTTTAATGTAAAGTACTTATGTTTATTTGTGTGTGTGTGTTTATGTTGTATTTTCATGTCTGGAACCTCTAACCTTGAAGAGGTTGGGACATGTTTGGGGCTAATTACAGGAAACAATAGTATAGTAGTATATTATAGTGAAATATCACTATGATAATTTGTTGCATTATTTAAAGTATTCTGTTGAATCAACAGTTTTATTTTCTTCTATTACATTTGTCAGTTTCAAGTTATTTAAGAGAAAATTGTGGGTTCTTCTCTTTTCTTGTAAAAGTACCAATAAATGTGTCCACGTCTTTATATTTACTATATTCAAGATTCTAAGGGTTTATTGTCATGTGCACAGTAAAAAAACACGTTTCCATGGACAATGATATTCTCTCTTTGCTGTCCACACCATATGCCACATAATAAGAATAAAGCTAAAGATAAATATAATTAATAAATATCAAGTAAATAAGCAAGTAAATAAAGGCACCATACATATCATAAATGTATATATTTACAAAGTATGAGTGTAAAATAATGGGCACTTGGGACAAAAAACTACTAAATATATACTGTACAGTATTGCCTAACAATATACAATTTGATTCAATAATTAGAAGTTTTTTATTTCTAGACAATCCATCTACTGCAATCATACCCACCTTCACATTCTATATAGATCTCAGTCTGGTCATCGATCTTAACCACTGTGTGTCAGGTATTTAACACAGGTGTGCTCAAATACTGATCTTTGCACCACCACTACTCAAATAATGCCACAGCTGTTTACAGAGTGGTATTGTGATATATAAAATGGTTTACTGATATTATGAAATACTACAGTTCTTAATCTTAAACATAGGTGCACTGAATTGTGACAGTACTAATTAATATTCTGGCCTGACATATAATACAGCATGTCTTGTTCTGTCTCTCTTATAATAAAATGTAAGTGATTGTGTAGGTCGCTGTGGTGCTAAATGAAAAATTCAGTAGACTGAGTACACACAGCAGAACGAACTGACGGCTTCAGTAAATATGTACATCACGAATCTGCTGCAGGTGCGGGAGTGTTCAAGTTGAATGTAAAGCTGCTGGAAAAATGCAGAGTATACACATGATATCTTTATCTTTGATGCGCATACAGGAAAAAAAAAAAAAAAAAACACTGAATAAAAAGTGCCATACAATGTGTAAGGTGTGTACACTGAAACTTTCAGGAGTTGGGATGGAAAATAAAAAAAGAACAACCCACAATCTAACTCTTACATAATAGATAAGGAATCAGGGTAGAGATAAACAGAGATGATGGGATAAAAACATCATGTTAAAACATGTTAAAAAAGAAGTCACGGGGTATAGTGAAATTTTATTTTGTCAGTTTTAGATTCATTTTAAACAATTTTACGATAGAATATGCAAAACTATTTATATGATTCTTCCTCATTTTACAAACATGTAAAATGTACATGTACATGAAGGCCTAATGGTTGTAGATAATAGAGAAATCTAAGTGTCACCATGACTGAGACATTTATCAAAATATGAAATTCAAAATTTAGATAATTTTGTAAAACATGTTGATATAATCTTTTTACACGAACCTTAATATTTTGTTTGTTTTGTGTTTAACATCAAACTGCAGGCAGTTCAAAATGACCCTTTTCACGAAATCTGACACACTGATATGATCTGATGTTAATTAATGTGTGTTGTCCTTGATGAACAAATGACATTTAAAAAATAAAACAAAAATGTGTTTATTTGAAAAAAAAAAGGAAAAATAAGAAAAACCCACACCCTCACAACCCCCACTCCCCAATCTTGCCTACATACCTTCTGTCATAATTTGTCATTTTACTCACTGCCATTTTGCAGAACTTCACCCAAGAGGGTAAACAAAAACGTAATGCAACTTTTGTAAGTTTGAGTCAACACCAACTAGAAGAAACACCTGTAGATAAGAACCATGGTTGCTATTATTTGTATAGGTTGATATTATTTATGGGTAGGGGGCCGGGCATACCATGGACATGTATAATAGTGCAGAAATGAGAATGTAAGAACATCCTCAGACCATCGATAAAAATGGAGACGAAAGGCGAAGGAATCTTGGCCATTATACTGCTGGTTTTAACAGAAGGTATGCTTTGTTACAGTTGAATTTACTATGATAAATCACCTGTAGTAAAATGAAAGTGTTGTTTATATTATGGAAAATAACAAACACTGTTTTTTGCTTCAGCTTTTCTGACCTCTGGTGCTGAGATCCAGCCTTCCATCAGTCCTGCTGTAGCTGGGGGCTCATTGACTCTGTCTCTGTCACCTTCAGTAACACTGAATAGTGGAAGCTGGTCAGTGGGTACGTCCCTCATCCTCACCTGGGTCGGGGAGCAGCAGGCAGCCTTTCCAAGTTACGCTGGCAGAGCGTCAGTCAACAGCTCCACTGGAGCTCTCACTCTGAACCCCATCACCATGTCTGACTCAGGAGTCTACGTTGTGCAGAGCAGTGATGCCCAGTTTAAAGCCAACACTTCCATCACTGTTGTGGGTGAGACTACATTAGAAAGCTTCCCATAGTAAGCAGTTCAAATGTAATTGAAAGTTAGACTTTTGTTAGCGGCAGCATGTGGTGGCAAATAGTGGCAAATATGCATTTATTTAATTTACTGTGTCTCCAGCAGAAACTGAATGAAACAACACAGTCTTTGCTTTATTCAACTGAAATGTGAAAATCAAATGCAGCAATGTTGAGCAATGACAAGGTCATTTAATACGTGATTTTAAGTCTTTTATTCTTTTACACTTTTATTCCACAACAGCCTGTACACATTTAATGAGAACTAGTATTACTAGGAAAGAATAAAAACAAAACTAAGTTTGAGGATTTTTCAGCGGATGAATGCTTTCTGAGAATGATTCTGAGAAAGAATGATTTCAGGATTCAGGTTTGACTGGGTTAGCGTTCTGCTGTTGGTATTGAGTAAATAAAATGAGTACAGTACATGGACACAGAGGCAGGTCTATACTGTAAAAGGCTTGACAGTGATTGTTCTCCAGCTGACCTCAAACAGCCTTAATTCCTAGAACTTTAACTGTATAGTTAGAGTTAGTGTTATGTAAAAATGTAATGATGATTTGCATAAATCTACAGATTACAGTATTTTGACCAAAATAAACCTATTTTCTTAAAAATAAAATATAATAATAAAAGATACTAGTTTGTAGGAGACTGCCCTTCCATAATGCCCTGCTGTGAAATGTACAGCTGATATGGAAATTGGTTGTAAAATCAACACCATAAAAACTAATTTGGTATTAAAAGTAATTCAAATTTTTTAGCCAAACTAACTGAAGCATGAAGAGCTCTTTGCAATGAAGAAGAACAAGATGAAACACGAACATGAAAATGTGAACAGTAAATGTGCTGATGAGTTGTTTACAGTGCCCCTGTTACTGGTTCCTGTTGTGGTGATACCAAAACAATATTCAGACAGGACTTATAATTATTCATTTCTCTGTCTCATGATATTTAAATTGGCAAAGAGCAAACTTGAGCTGCTCACTGCTTACTGTCACAGCCTGCTGGTGTTTTGGGTTTGCGGCTCACGTGATTGTGTCCTCTACCAGTCTCTGTCTGTATCTGTGGCTGTCAGCACTCGCTTCAGTCTTCTTTTTTTTATGTTTCTGATTGTTTCTTCCTTCAGTATCACAGAGACTATTTCTGCTTGGTCATTAGCTTCCAACACATATCTGCCTGCTCATTGAAAAAAATCATGCTCAGTATATTATGAAATGTGCAACTATACACTATACAATTACTTACATAATTTAAAAAGTCAAATTATGTTGGTATTATAATATTACACTAGATTACAAGTACAAATTACCACTTGTCAATTAGGCAATTATAAAATGCCATACTTAGATACCATATTAATGTTTAGTAAATTGTTTTTTGTTTTGGGATTTTGCCTCTATTTGACTGTTTGTGTGATAAACATGGGTAGTCAGCTGGGTATGACATAGCCAAGGTCCTCTCATCTGTTGTCAGTGAAGTCAACATTACATACAGTTGTATGGTATCTGCCTTGAACATTAGATTACTGAAGTAGTCCAGTAATGAATTACTGGTCGGCCGGTGAATTCGAACCCAGGTCGTTCTAGCTGTGAGGCGACACTGCAAACAACTACAGTTAATTGATTTCCAAGGTTTTCTTTGTAACCTTTGAGTAATAATTGATAAGAACATCAACAAAGTTGCAAAGCCATGATGAACGGATCATATAGTTTTCACCTTTCAATTATAGTCACGTTTTATTTATATAGCATATGTAACATTAGATTATATAATTAAGCACAGTGTATTGATATGTAAATTATATAATATTGTAAACAGAATTTACCTCACTAGAAGGTGGCACTAAAGCTATATGATAGTTACTGCCATTTAATGCTTGTTATACAGTGCACTTGGTGTCCACTTTAATATGTACATCTGTACCTTCTAATGTAGTATGTTACAACTCTTTTGCTAAACACTACTTTGACAGTGTAATGGTTATACTTCTGTTTTTTGACACTGCCAAAGATGCTTCAATTACTGTATAAACTGTATTTTAGTTAGTGGTTTTGGTGTACTTGACATTATAACACAATGAACTTAACAAAAAATACACCAACAATCTCACAAAAAACTGAAGCAGGGTACTGTTGTTGGACTGCATAAGATTGTCCAGGTGTACCTAATAAAATGAAGATTTAGTGTAGACCTGTGAAACATAGTTTTTTATCTGGATGCTGTGCCTCTATTTGTTGTTGACACATCCTGATGCTAATCTTATCTGTTTTCACAGAACCCATTTCAAATGTGACACTAACAGTCAACCAAACCAACCTGATGGAGTTCTGCAGCTCAGCAGTCATTACGTGCTCTGTCTCCTCTGGATCCTCCCTCTCTTTCCTCTGGCTGAACGGCAGCTCTCAGGTTACAGCCAGTGACAGAGCTCAGCTCACTAATGGAAACTCCACACTAGTGATCATTAATGTGACCCGCTATGACCAGGGACCCTTCAGGTGTTACGTGGCCAATTCTGTCAGTAATGGCACAAGCAGCGCAGTAAACTTAACCATCCTCTGTGAGTAGGACAATGTTAATTTAATGATAAATAGCTATAATTGCCCCATTGTGTAATCACCGGGTCTGACCGTTTTCTTTCTCTCCCTCTCAGACGGTCCAGATAACATGGCTCTCAAAATTAATGGGCAGACTACGACTTCCTTTTTGGTTGGATCCAATCTGACCTTGCTCTGTTCAGCACAGTCCAGTCCCCCAGCTCAGCTTCAGTGGGCTTTCAGAAGCCAGATTGTGAACTCTACAGGTCCGATGTTGAACCTGTACAATGTCACAGAGAGTCAAAGTGGTCCATACTCCTGTCTGGCCTCCAACAATATCACCAATGTGAACACCACTATCACCACGCAAATCACAATAGCAAGTGAGTTAGTGTCGTGACTTCAGTGTCCACATTTATCCACCTGCTGCCAACTTCATCCATTGCTTTGGTTTGTTACAGATTCATCAGGATCTGAACAACACACAGCCAATGTGTGGCTCCGTCCTCTGCTGTTATTGGTTGCATTACTCTTGTCATTACCAGGCAAGTGGTAGAAAGACTATGTAATCATATTTTTTGTCATCCCTACAAAAATATATAAACATTATAAGTAATGGATTATCATTACATTTGTTGTAGTAACATTTTCTCACAGAAATGTGTGTCTTGGTTAGTTACCTGCACAGCTAATTTGTCTTTACAAATACATTTTGAGGGAAAATTAAAAAATGAATGTGAATATACTGATCCCCAGACATATTAACATAATTTAACTTAAAGGGATGAAAGAAGTACAAATATATTTTTCATCAAAATTTGGTTAAACAAAAATAATACACATGGTAAAGATATTCATATTATAATATGCATAAATAACACTGCTATTAACTTAAATAACTGCTTCTCTCACAGATGCTGGCGGTTCATGCAGTCTACGGGTGATGGAAAAATAAGTGAAGTGAAGTGAACCTTAATCTAATTTTACAACATTTAAACTACTACATGTACACCTAAAATCACATTTTGGTGTGGGCATGTGTTTGCTGGCAAGAAAAAAAAAAAAAGATATATAATATTATATCATACAAATTTTATCAGCATTACTGTGCTTATGAAAAATTTGCCTTTGTAACTGTATGTTGTAATATTTTACTAATCAAATACCCTCTCGCTGATAAGAAGCATAAAATCTTCTGCAGAAAAACAATTGTTCATTACATGCCTGAATGAGAAACTCAGGTGCAACTAAATTAAATGTACCTATAAAATAATGTCATCCTTAATTAAATGTCACTGTACAAACTCTTTGTACAGCCTCTGTGTCATTAAGCGAACTGCACTGTACAGCACAATATCATTTTGATTGTTGTCATTATTTAAGTAAGTAAGTAAGTTTTTCAGTATAAAACTAAACTTAATAACTATTATTTAATTCTCCAAAGCAATACACCATTTATAAATTCATTAGAATATGGGTGTTTGTCACATTTAAAGAATTTAAATTCCAGAAAGCAATAAAAACATCCTTATTACCGGTGTTTATATACAAGTAAGATATTTACTGTGTGGGTCTATTATAGTTACAATAAACAGAGAGAGGAACAAAAACCTCCAACAGAGCAAAGTCAAAGCTCTATCTGTCTGTTAAATCCTATCAGTATTGTTAATATGGGTGTAACTCATTATAAAATAACAAAGAGCAAGACTATCTGATAGAAAGACATTTTCTGTATGTACAGCTGACGTAGCTATGTTTAAAAGGCATTAAATTCTAGAAATATGCTTACAGTAATTTACTTTCTACTCCAGTATTAATTTCACAGACATTATCAGAAACAGTGGTGTATTTAAGCACTGTTCACACAACAATGTGTGATTGAACAAAATGGGTTTTGTTTGTATTACATTCATGAGTCATGCAGCATACTGAAAATATCCCTATACCCTCCTTCTGTTGCTTTAAAGTTGTGATTTACAGTAAATGGACACTCCTTGATCTGTTCCAGTAGAACCTCAACATGGACCAGGGCAAAACAAGGTGTGGTCAGGACAGGTTGTGTAAGGTGGGTTGGAGAAGGTAGACTAAGAGTAAGCATTTGCATCTAGAGAGAAGTAAGCAGGAGTGATGCAGAGCAAATATTTGCTGATCGGAAGGTGGCTGTGACCATACAGTGGTGCCTGATTCAAATTTACCACAGCAAGTCAAGAGGGAGCAGCTCCTTTACATCCAACCAAAAAGAAACTTAAGAGTTAAATGGCGTCTTCAGTGGTAATTTTTTTAACCCTGGCCACAATCATCTTTGGAACAGGTAAATTTTGTACTGTAATATTTTTAGTATTTTATTTCAGAAAATGAACATATTGGTTTATAGGTCTTAATGATAAAACCTTTTTAAATGTGCTTCTTGAATGTTTTTTATACTGTTACTAATGCTTTAGAAATATTTGTATATGAATTATAACTACAAAATACATGGTCTCTTATTTGATCTATTTCTAGGTCCCGTGTGCAGCCAGACAAATAATTCACTGATATATGCCTCTCAGAACCCCATTCCTGTGGGCAGCAACATCACACTTTTCAGCAAAGGCAGTGTCACTGCTGGTGCATGGCTGTTCAACAGCAGTGTTATAGTGATAATAACATCACCAGGAAACTACATCATACCTAGCGCTTGGAAAAGCAGGATTGCAGTTGATAGAACCACTTCATCACTGACTATAAATTCACTAACTGTGAGTGACTCTGGAGTATACACATTGGATGTGATTGATTCGTTCAGTGCTCAGTTAACACTGTCAGTCCGAGGTAAGAATCATTTTATCACTTTTCATGCTTGCTCGTTCTCTCCTATGCATTCTTGTACTACAAATGCATATTAAATTCAGTCTATACACACATGAACATAAGTTCATGTATTACCAAACATTTGTGCACATGAAATACAACTGAGTTAGTGCACTAACCGTTAATACTTTCACACAAAACTATTAAAGCTCAAATCAAGTGTCTTAGTTACCTGAATTTAGTCATGTCTTGTCTATTTAGCCCTAGCACAACACAAAGAATAAGTGAAGCTGATACAAATGTCTTTAGTTTTGAAGGTGTTTTGTCATGTACCAAGGTAGACCCACGCACTGAGTGATTACAGTTTGTCCTTGGAGCCGTATGAATATCTGTACAATGTTTAATGATTGTTGAGATATTTCTGTTTGGACTGTACTTATGTTTGGACCATCTGACAGACTAACACACCAACAATGTCACATTACTGGCAAGGTTAACACAAAGTTAAGCTCAAATCAGACGGGTGAAGTAATATGAGTTGCGTTTCCAACTCTGCCCACTTTTAAAAGAAAACATTCAAATGTGTCATTTGTTGTTCAGTCCAATCCCACATGTCAACAGAATATGACAAAATCATGTTCTTTTTCTCTCTGCAGTGCCTATTTCAAATGTGACCCTGATGGCAAAAGCAACCAACCTGGTGGAGTTCAATGACACAGCAGTTTTCATGTGCTCCTTTTTGAATGGCTCGCTGCCATCGTACGTTTGGATGAACGGCAGCTCTGTGGTCACAGCTGGTGGGAACATAAATCTCAGCAATGAAAACGCTACTCTCACCATAGTTAACGTGACTCGCTATGACAAGGGGCCTTTTACATGTAATGTGTCCAATGGCATCAGTTATGAAGTCAGCCCTCCTGTATTTTTGAACATCAGCTGTAAGTTGTTAATAAAAACTATACTAGCCTATACATAGCAGTCCAAGGTTTTTTAAAAAAGTGTTAACCTGTTTACTTCTGTGTCATCAGATGGCCCAAGTAACACAACGATACAGGCTAAACCATCGTTATCATCGAATCACGCCTACAGCACCGGGTCTAATATCAATCTGACATGCTCAGCAGACTCCAGCCCACAAGCAATGATCACGTGGATGATGAATGATGTGCACCTGAATCAATCTGGCCCACAACTTCAACTACAGGACGTTACAGTGAAAAACTCAGGAAACTACAAATGCATATTTTACAATCCAGCTACATTAAGGTTCAGCAGTGCGAGTGTGACTTTCTGGATTGTGGGTAAGGTTCAATTTGCAGTACCATCCATAGTAGGTTATTATATGTTGTTTATTGTGTTTATTTATTTTAAATAGTTCAACATTTTAGGGGAATGTGCTTATTATATTTGCTTTCGTGTTCAGAGTTTAATATGGGCATTGATACCACAAGATGACACCTCTAAAATTTACTAATTAACACACTACATTCATGCAAAATCACAAGTTAAAAGAGACAGTTGCAGTTTGTGTGTCAGACTGTTCCTTCACTGGGCAAGGTGACTTCCTGAAGTCTTGTTTTCCCAAACAAGCTGCCAGAAAACCAGCAGACGCTTGTTGTGTGTTGTTTGTATGTAGTAAACAAATGCAGATTTAGTTACTTTCAGTGTGTGCCCCTTTATTTCAATGTGTAGTTGTGACTTTAGAGTGGTGTCATTCTTCTCATTTTAACTTTCTGCAAGAAAGCAAATGAGTGTATTTGCCAAAACTATTTCTTGAAATTTTTTGCAGTGGCACATGTATAAAATATAAATTTTCCTTCTACTTTTACAGAACCACTGCCAATGCCTGTGTTGAATCATACCAGTGGACCCGCAATACTTAATAAGTCATTCACTCTGTACTGTGAAGTGAGTGGAACGTTTGACGCCATCCGCTGGTTGATAAACAATCAGACTGTTTCTGCCAGCAGTACGACATTCCTGTCCAACAATACACTGACTCTCAACCCAGTCAAACTATCAGATGGCGGCAATTATCAGTGTCAGGCTATTAATGCTGTGAGCATGGTGACAAGCACCCCCTACAAAGTCAAAGTAAATTGTAAGTATTTTATTTAATTACCATCATTATCTAGAAGGAAGTAGATGATACATTTGCAGATTAATAACATTAATTCAGAACATCAGACTGTTGGTGTCAGATTATCCAGTGGGGATAAAGTCCATTTACATAACCACCTAACAAGAAAGAAGTCCAGTCGCCATGACTCAACTTCCAGATATTTCCATGTACAGTTCTGTCATCTGAATGGCTCAACAGTCATTTGAACATGTTTTATTTGACCGTGACTGAAAGTAATATCCGTGTCTTTAGATGGACCAAAGATGCCAACTATCATGGGACCAAATGCAGCAAACACGGGAGACAACATCACCCTCACTTGCTACGCATCATCATACCCTCCCAGCTTCTACACATGGTACTTTAACGGTTCTGTAGTGGCTAACACATCTAAGTATACCACACCTCCTCTTACCACCAACATGACTGGGACTTACACCTGCACGGCCCACAATTACGTCACCGGCCTAAATAGTACTGCATACAGGATGCTTATTGTTGTAGGTGAGACATGGATGGCTATTTTGTTGTCTCTATAATGATGTTTATCTATAGGACAGGGTGCTCTGGAGCGAATTTAGTAACAGGGATTTCTGCTTTCTTTTCAGGCAGAATAACAGCTGTAGAAGTAAAAGCACCGAATAATTCTGCCATAGAAGGTTCTGATTATATGTTAACCTGCAAAGTAACTGGACCTGTTGATCATGTTTACTGGATGATGAATGGTCAGCTACTGCCTGGAGACAACACAACTGATTTTGTTATGAACAAAACCATATCCTTCAAGCCAGTGGACAGAAATGATGCAGGAAGTTACGAGTGTGTGGCTATGAATGCTGCTGACAACGTGACCAGTCCTCCTTACGTGCTTGTTGTGAACTGTGAGTATAACATTTATGACATTTATGTTACTGTAAATGACACAATGTGATAGCTGATAGTTTTAGATATTTTACTGTACTGTAGTGCATCATCCCAAGACATAGCATTTATAGTTGCAAGTACAACACCCTGAAAGTGGAAACCCTATTATCTCCTTTGTTGTTGCAGTTGGACCAGAAACACCCATCATTGAAGGGCAAGAGCTGGCTGAGACAGGACAGTCAGTCATCTTCAACTGTTCAGCTTTGTCAGTGCCTTCCAGTGAGATCAGCTGGTGGTTCAATGACACCCTGCTGGTCAATACTTCAGTACTTATGATTGACCAGTTGTCTTTAAACATGAGTGGAGATTATACCTGTATGGCCTATAATAATGTGACGAATGTTACCAGAACAAGCATGTTGACGCTCACAGTTATAGGTAAGGAAACTTGATCATGTGGATGAATTAGATTAATCATTAACAAATGCATGTCTGTCATGTGCCTGAATGCTGATTTATATAGCAGAGTGATCTAAACATCTAAACTGTGTGATAGGATGTAGCACAGTCATGATGCCTTACCTTCCTAACTCACTTTGTTTTGTGTCAACAGAGGCCTTGACGTCAGTGATGATCAAAAACAACACAGTTCCAATAAACTCTAAAAACTTCACTCTGATCTGTGACGTTGTTGGGTTCTATTATACGATCTACTGGATGAAGGACAACCAGACCCTCAACATGACTACATCAGCCAATAACACAGATTATTACATTGAAGAGAACATGCTCCATTTCACTTCGGTGACAATTTATGATGACGGGATGTATCAGTGTGTCGCTTCCAATAACCTGACTCAGCAGCAGAGCCCCCAGTACAATCTCCTGGTGAACTGTGAGTGTTGCAGGAAACAATGGAGGGTTTTTCAAAACTCATTCAGTTCATTTTGATGGGTTTTAAGAAAATCAATCCTTCCATTTTTAAATATTTTTAAAAATGTTTTTCACATTTACATTAAAAGAAATTTATTATGTACTGATGTAGTGTTTTCACATAGTGGCATTGGTACTTTTTAAGTAAAATACCTACTTATTCCACCACTGATAATATTTTCTATAATACTGATTATGACGCGTGGGCAAGAGTTTGAACAGAAATACTACGATGAGTTCTGCGAAGCTCCTCAAAGGCTCCCAAATAATATTAGAATACATAACTTTAATTATTTTAGTGAGCATCATTCTGACGTATTCTCTGTTTGCAGATGGCCCTACCAATGTGACCATCACTGGTCCAGATTCAGCAGGACTAGGCAACAGTGTGTCCCTGACCTGCTTTGCTGATTCTGTGCCAAACTGTGAATTCCAGTGGTACTTCTCCAGTTCTTTTCATCCATCTGTGGTTATAAAGTCTGGCCCTGTTGTCACAATCATTGCGACATATGTGAATCAGGGGAATTACACATGTCAGGCACGAAACCCTGTAACCAACATCACAATGTACAAATATAAGATCTTTAATGTCATTGGTGAGTGAGCATTACTTTTCATCTCTCTTCATTTTTCACATAGTCTCTACATTATCTCCATAATAGAGCATACAATATTTTAAAACACATTACACATAAAGTCAATTCAAGTGTTTTATTTTTTTCATTATTTCTGTCCCTCTCTCAGTTTCAGGTGATGCCTCTGCTATCCACTTCCCAACCCACAGTGGTCTGATGTTGATGGGTGTTTTTGCTTTCTCTGTCCTTCTGCTGCTCAACTGAGACCTTCACTCTGAGGCATCCACTGAAAACACACAAAAGTCTTCTTGCTCCCCTCTACAGTTACAGTCAACAATCCTTATTTAAAATGGATGCAACTTTAAAATGACAGCTAAGGTATTGTATAGTTATTGATACCACACTCACAGTGACCATCAAATAGCAAAATATCTTATTTTGCAGCATCTGGGGTGGGGTTATTAGCAAGTTAAAGTAAGTGTGCTGCAACAACAAAA
>JAUBNQ010000008.1:7929490-7950723 GCA_032353495.1 Ctenopoma kingsleyae | reverse complement strand
ATTTTGAATACCATCAACTTTGTTTCTGTTCTGTGTGATCACATTAAAACTGTAAGAAATTGAATGTTTTACCAGGCTTTGATTATTTGTATTTATTCGTTCATCAATAAAAAATCAATGTGACTCATTTTGTGGATACTTTATTAAGGGGTATACAAAAGGACTTTGTGCTGATTCAGAAAATTACAGTTGACAGAAACTTTACTCAGTGAAATGTTGTTATAAACACTCTGCTGTTTTAGTAAAGTAGAATATGTATGCAAAAATATACGTGAAAGTGATCATTACAAAAACACTGATATACAGAAGGATATACTGCAGCCTATGAGAGGGAATACATAATGAAGGCATCTCAGTGTTGTTCATATTGGGGTGCTGGGACGAGCATTCTTGTTCCATGTCTTGCACTTTTTCTTATTCCTATTTTTTCCCTTCTGGCAGAAGGCTTTCACTTGAATAGTTCCAGGGCAATTAAGCAAAGTAGAAAAAAGAAGAAAAACAAGAACAGATTACTTTACTAGTTTGCTGTAAAATATTTTAAAATCTGTAATCAACATTTTAAAATTTAGTATTGTATTTTGGTCTAAGTCAGTACAATATACTGACTTCCGTATGTGTATCTCACTCATTAAATCATTAAAGGGTTTTATAAGTAGAGCTAACTCACATTTCTCTTTATTCATCTTGTCATGGCGTTTGGCAGCTGGGTGACAGGAGCACAGTGCAATCACGTCTCTTTCCTTTACTGGTTGACCTAAAAACACGAGAACAGAATGGGTTACGATAATGCGCTGTACTGATACTGAGGATCTGCTTACATATAAACAGAGGAGATACTAACTAGTGTATATATTTTTACTGTATACCCTTGATATCACTCATTTCACCTTTACAATCACACCGTCCATGGTGTTGTCGCTGCATGTTGATTGACTTTGCAGTTGCCAGTTGTTTTCCAACAGGAGTGGCTTAAACACAGTGATATTAATAAAATTAGAGTACATCAGATAATGAAAATTCATAACTTAAAATCTTGAAAGAAAATTTGTTTTAAATCTCCAAAAACGTCAGTGAATGTAATGGCAATCAAGGATTGTTCATAGAATGTGTCTCAATAAAAGTAAATGCACATGATTTAATCTTATCTTTTTCTGAAAAGGTCTACAGTACCTTGGCTGTGATCAAACAACATTAGCAGTACAAGAACCACCAGCAAAAGCATTCTTGATCCCATGGTGTAGCCAGTACAATCTGTTATATCCAGGGAAAGAAATCCGACATGTGCACTAACTCCAGCTCCAGTGAAAGCATGAAATGTTTTTGCTGTTGTTCTTTATAAAGGGTGGTGTTGAGGTGTGAAATTACAGCCGTAGCACATTTATCGACTGCCAGTTACATGAAGCATGACTTGTCCAACTACCAACTTTACAGTGGGTTGATGTGAACAACAGGACACACAATGCTGCCAACATATCTGAGTGACTTGAGTAATGGCTCATTGTGAGAAAATGAGGAATCCAACCAAAAGGGTACTGGTTTTTTGGAAACTCAAACTTTTTCTCACGTAGCACGTTATCATATAATTTTATTTTTAATAATTAAGTGTAGACACGTCTTCTCTTACATATCCAGACTGTGGTCAGATCATCTGTGACACTTTTTAAGCACGGGAAGAAACTGAGAAATCAGAAATATATTTACGTTCACCAGCTTGTGATGTTGTCTTTCATACTTAAAACAGATACAGACAGAACAGATAAAATGAAAATAAATCACAATTATTACCAGCCACTGGAGAACTACTGCAATTGATACACTACTAAGTGCCACATGTAAGATCATGCTTGCTATTATTACAGCAATGGCAAAAATTTTAAGTATGAGATACTGTATTATATGTCACGACTGTTGGAGAGGTGTCAGTCTTATACTGATGTTAACGAGGCTGGATGAAGGCAAAAGCAAAATCAAACTTGTTCACCCACCTTAAGTTTCAGAAATACAGCTCTCTGCTCACAGCCATGTCTTAGTCAGAAAATAAGAGAACAAAATCAGTCAACCAAAAGCAATAAATCTTATTTAGACATTATCTGTGCATGTGTACTCTTGGTGAACCTACTGGTTACTGATCAGTCTTTGACATAAAAATGTAGCACTGCAACTAGGACAATAAAAATCTGTCATTATCAGTATCAGAGTGTAGATCATATTAATCAATTGAGGAAAAGTTTGGATTTGTTTCCATGTTTAATGCATTCTTTCATCACTTTCACAATCAGCCACCCTGAAGCATAAATGACGTTCTGTAGCACAGCACCTCACTCAGAAGCATTTTAGTGTGAAATCAAGCCTTTTGGGTGGTCTGAGGGACCATTTGGTTGCAGAGTAGAATGAACTTCAAGCACAGGCAACTGTAGATGTATCAACAGATTTATAACCTATTCACATACATCCATGTTTACAACAAAACACAGCCTCTCATGTCAAACTACGTTGCTATTACAATGGGTGAGACAAAAAGGACATTAATGAGATTACACGTGACATGATAGAAATAAAGCAGATGTTAATGGCCAATCAAAAACATTTGGCAATTCAAATTAACATGTACAAAAAACATCAGACATTAGAGTAAATAAAGCTATTGTCAAATAAACTGTCAAAACAACCAGAATGACAAATTACAGGGGTTTCCTAGTCAGGGCATTTCTTGTATTTAATTTGATTTTACCACAAATCCTTGCCCCTCAACTAGTTCCTGTTCTAGTGTGTATTTGTGTATACAGTGTATTTGTCTCAGTGATTTTTTTATGCCAGGGTAATGTGACAAAATTCTAAGGTAAATCAGACTTTGATGAACTTATGAGAACTGTAGCTGAAGAAAGGAGATCTGGAGAACACACTTATAAAGTGCAGCAACATTTTCTGTGACCTATAATATATAAAATGTTGGTGCATCTCTTTAAATGCTATATTCATAGCCATCAGGTATCTGGATTTATTTACCGTTTGCTCCAGATATCATCTCTTCAAATGTCATTTCATTGTCTTCACTGTTGAGTCTCTGTGTCTCTGACTTCCTTGGGTGACACATCATCTCTTTATTATTTTCAAACCATGTATCATATGACAGAGAAATGAAATAACCCTTCTATGGAAAAACACTTTCACAACCAAAAACAAGTGGAACAAATGTTTAACGGGAATTGAGGCAGTGATTTGTCTCTGTATAGCACAGCACATTTAATTTTTGACTGTAGCATGAACACAAAAATCTTTATCCCACTTTGTCCAATTAACACTTGGTCCCATTACCTGACAGTGGTCACCAACCCTGGTCATTTAGAAGACTTACACAGCTGGCCAATGGTAGGCCTTAATAATTGAATAATGGACTATCTATGGTCTATATTCACGGTCTTAATAAGCTGAGTGTGATGGTCTCTGCAAACAGGGATGAGGACCACTGCCATAGTGTAAATTTGTGCCCTGGTTGCTCAGTTCTCAGCAGGTTTATCTAGCAAGGATGTAAGATGGGCATGAAGGGGTTCACACACAGCCTGGTAGCCCTTAGGGGTCAGGTGAAGGTAGTCATACATATCCTGGTGGGAGATGGTGCCATTGGAATGAACAAAGCCTGGGTCCACATTGAGGAAAGAGGCATGGAGGAGGGATGACACAGCCTCCTGAACCAACTTGTTCACTTTGGCATTTCGTTCTCTCAGAGGATTTGGATTTTTTCCTCTTGGCAGAAGACCCTAGAAAACAGACTGCAGTCGTTAAAAAGATGGACTACTCCCTGACAGTTTTGTGTAACATTTTACAGTAAAACGTTACTGTGTCTAAAAGAATATTTCCTAAAACAAAAATTAGGCACAATCATGTTGAAAGTCTAACAAAGATGTAACCAAATATACAGGAACATCATCTGTAGTTCCATATCAACCCTCTTATAAAGAAAATATTATTAAATACATCATGTAAAGCTCACATCCCTAAATCCAAACTGTTCAAACATAAACTATGCGCTTTTAAAAGGACAATGCCCATAACATGACAGTCAGACACCCATAAAAACACTGGAACTGTTTTTTCTTGCTGTAATCTTTCCTGCAATATCCATTACAAGAACAAACTAATGCACTTCCAGTGTACAATAAGACATCTGGGACAAAATCAATGGGGTTGTTATCAGAAAAAATACTGTACAATTCAAAGTCTATTTGAGGTTAATCTAGGGTTTCAACAGTCAAGTCTAAACAAGTGAGTACATACCAAAGATTTTGCCTTTTATTCAAGTACAAATGTTTTTGTTACTGTCCTTCCACTACAGCTGAGTCCACAGATCTAAAAAACTCTGTTCATTTGAAAAATATTGATTTAATTACTTCAGACTGCTTAAGCCAATGATTTTAATAAGATAAACTTTGAAAGTAATTTCAGTTTTAAATGGTATTTTTCATAGATTATCAACAACACAACATGACTACAGAGTAAACTAGTGATTGATGATTATTTCCATTATTCCAATTAATCTGCTGATTATTTTTGCCATTACTGGATTAATTGCCAAGTCTATAAATCATCAAAAAATTCTCACAAAATGTTCCTCACAAGTGACACAAGCATCTTATTTTGTCCAACCAACAGTGAAAACCCAAAGATATTGGGTTTACTGTCATATATGACAAAGAAAATACTGATTTGAGAATATGGTATCAGAAAATCCTTTGCATGTTTTAACTAGTCTTGCTTGACAGAAACATTTAATTTAATTTAAACATTTAATTATCAATTGTTCATCATCATTGTACCCAGAGGTCTATTGTTGTCGGAAAATCTGACGTGAAACTAAAAGGGTGTTGAATTACTGCCCAATTTGTTCGTTGTATGAACTTCACTTGTCACAGACATGCAGGTGAGTAAATTAACACTTGTTTTAAGGAATGTATCGGTAAAAACCTACAAGTATAAGCGTGTGGGAATGGGGAAGCTTGTTCTTGATGACTTGGACAATAGCCATGATGCCTCCACAGATCTGTTCAGGAGTGTTTCCATGATTGTTGGTGCCTACCCACAGGACTACAACCTATAACAACAAAAGTAGAAGGTTTACATGACTAGATGTCATTGCCAGTTTGTGGTCACTGTGCACTGAAGTAGGATCACAGCACAAAGTTGAGCACAATGAGTTTACTGTTTGAATAGACAAGCATGATCATGTTTTCTATTTTTGGCAGTGTTTTTGGACCTTTGGGCTGATGTTATCCAGCTCGCCATTTGTCAGTCTCCAAAGCACATGCTGTGTTGCATCACCACCCACCCCAAAATTTAGGGCATGGAGAGGAGAAAACAGCTGCCTCCATATCTGCAAAAAACCCCCAAAAACAAACATGTTAAGTGTCTAAAAGGACATATAAAACTGTCAAATACTCTACACAGGACAGAAACACATGGAAATGTAAACTAAGTTTTACCCCAAACTGATGCATGAGCTGAATGAGAGAGTCTCCAACAAACAGGACATCAGGTTCTTTGTCTTTGCTGTCCGACACAAAGCGGTTGTGCTGCAAAGGTAAAAAGAAACAGAAACACGTTCAGGAATTTTTGATTCTATTTCAACCATCGCAAAAAATGCAGCATCAAAGTCTCCTCATAAAGGTGAACATGTAGGTTGATAATAGCTAAAAGTAATAACTACAGATTCACATAACTAAACACTAGTGACAATGCAGACCGGTGAAACAAGACTTCATGGCTATTGCTATTTAAAAGCCAGAAAACAAGACTCATAATATTAGTAGTGATGATGTTATTTCACACACCAGAGACATCCATCGTCCATCTCCCTGGGTGTCTTCACAGGGAGTGGGTGTGGCGGCTGGATTTGGGTCTTCTGCACTCATGACTTGGCTCTATATGTACGAAAGCAGTCACGTAGGGTTTTGGTACTTTTGCAAATTAAACAAACCGATAAATAAGTAGCCTATGCCGCTATAACTGCTTGCTAAATCTATGGAGGCTGGCAGAATTAACGTTAGCCACAGTAGCTAGCCTACTTGTAGTTAACAGAGAGATAATGGTCGCACACAAGTAACACTGATTGTTATTAACCTTAATTCATGCAAATTTCTACTGTGCAAAAGGGAAAATGCAGAGATTTATATAACGGTTACATTTAGAGATAGTAATGAACACAGGCTATCACTAAATCAAGATATCGTCATCTCCCAATTCAGTTTCAGGAAGTATATTTTCTCCACAGCTGCATGTACCATTATCCTGCATGTGCAACATGTACATGTTACCATGTATTTTAGTATTGACACGCAATTTATTGCTACTATATGTTTTAAGGTAAAATTGTGAATATACGATATAAACAAATGATAAGGGACACACTGTTCAAGTGAAGCAGAATATAAAACGTGACACGGTTTTACCTCCTCGTCTGTGTAAGTGGATTCGCCCTGCTCGTCCGTGTTCGTGGGAGTTAGTACTGCGCAAAGAAACGCATCTGCGCAGATGCCAATTGCCAAATTGTCAAAATTTCCAACTACCTTTACTTTAATTGAACGGGTTATTATACTATGACATTTTGCACCATCGGATGGTTTATATCTTCCCGCACCGTTGCATTCTCGATTTCTCCTAATTAAAGGGAGGCGTATAAGGAGACACGGGTGCATGCAATAACGACAACAACGTGATATTGTAGTTTGGTTTGTGTATCAACAACTAAGATGCAGCAGGCTACTTTAATGTCTGATTAGCCAGTTTGTTACAGACATTAGTGATAATTTAGTCAACACACAGAATACTTAAACATATATTGTTAAAGTCAGCGTGGCAGAAATAATAAAAAAAATGCTTTAGAACTTGCTTGAGAATCATCACAATGTTAAGTTTTCTTGAGGCTCAAAGTAATCCAATGACAGTTGTCTGTAGTTCTAATGTTACACTGCAAATAAGAAGTTGTCATAATAATTTTGGTGCATTTTCCAGAATGCTGTGAAATATAGGCTACAGGGTCAAATATACTGTATGTAGAGTCAATTGTGTTCCTTATCTTCTTGTGGATGTTGGCAGTATAGACTAGGTCCCCACAGGATAATACTAATTAGTTTAATTGCACTATTTTATATAGAGCTCTGTATCAGTATTGTTTAACAGTTTTTGCAATCAGATGGTGATTCTCGATTTGGCCAAAAAATGGTTTAACAGAAAAACATAAAAATCCTAGGTCTAATGATGTCAAAAAAATTTGTTGTATATGTTGTTGTATACTTGCTGCATTGTAGGGAAACATGGACAGTTTCAGTTTTGACACGAGGTTGAAAAGAGAAATAATACCTTCCTCTTAACTAATTGTCCCATTGACCTTGCCATTCCCTTTTAAAACCCTATTCTATTCCCTCAAGAGATACATTAACATCTACATCTAGAGTCAGCTGTTTAATTTCACAGGTACCCAACATACATCGTCTACTCCCCAACAATACCCGAAGAATTGCTAAAAGTTCTGTTGTAAAAAGATTTATTCTGTGATCAATCTTAATTCCAAACTGTGCCACATAAATCCCAAACCTTTCCCATAAACCCCCTACTTTCTCATCCTGCAGTGAACATTTCTCTGTTGAAATTCTGCTCAACTTTTGAGTCACAGGTTTCTCTCATAAAGGGTTAAATCAAAGTCTGAATCCTAAATTGGCCACAAAGGAACAGAAAGCCAGCCTTACATCAAAATAAAAAAGATCAAATGAGTCACATCCTGGCAGAGGTCTAATGACATTTAACATTTTCTCACATTTGTTAACTACTGTATTTTGCTATACAATATAAGATTGGGTTAATTTTAGTTTCAAACCAAAAATAACAATCTTTGACTTTGTGAGTGGGATTATCAACTATCTGTTCATTGCTGTATATAGGCTAAAACCTTCTGACATTAAAACATTTCTTCTACTTGGCACCACCATCTACAATCAATCACTGCTAAAATCCTGTCGTAACATATTTATAATTCATCATGATGTTAAATAGGAGTGGGCTAATTACACTCCCCACTCTCATTTTTTATGTCCAGCATTTTTTAGCTTTCCCTATTAAGCTGTACTTCTATAAACCCTGTCATCACTCTTGATAGTTTTTCAAAAATCATTCTGGTAATCAGTAACAAGCTCCTTACTTTCCAAAAAAAATAAACAAGCCTGTTCATATCCATACTTTTGCAAAGCACTGATGATGTTAAAGCTATGGGGCGATATGAGCTGTGGCATGATACATCCTTTACGTCAGGGGTCCTCCTGCTTCAAGATGTTCCCATGTTTCTGTTGGCAAACAACTTTCTGCCCACAATGTACAAAGCTAGTCATGCAAACAATTCATATGACAGCCTAACTCTCCCAGGAGTAGTATCTGCTCTAGTATGAAAAGCAAACCTTAATTCTCTGATTTTGAGGGGAAAACTATGGAGCCCCCTAGGGCTCATGTGGTAGAAAAAATATTTAGGGGAAATAAGTGATAGAAAAAAAATCAGAATAGGTGGTAGAAAAAAATTTAGAATAGGTGATGAAAAAAAAAATTTCAGACAAGGTGGTAGAAAAAAAAAAAAAACAGACCCCCGCTCACATGGGCAGGGGTACCTTTTCTGGCACAACACCGGTAAATGTGACAGTGACCGTAGCCCCGCAGGATGTAAACACAAAGTGGTCATTAGCAGCTCCAACTGTCCAGAACGTTATACATTATTGCGTTATAAACTGGAATAAATTGTGTATCCATTATATATTCTAGTAATATTTTAACTCTCACGTTTGGCCGGAAAATGTGACCATAGATCTGTGGCATTACTGTGTCTTTAGCTAAGCGCGACTTGCTCAGCCTCGCAGTTGCCGGGGTCAACAATGTCCCTCCTCGGATATTTATATCATATCAATAACATGGTGATTGGTTTCCTTTACTTCCAAATTAACCTTGTTGAATTACGTGCTCTAATTCTACTTTGTGAGCCGGTCAGCTGCCTGACAGGCACTCAAAACAACTGTAGGCTACTAGGTCTCCTCCTCAGATGTGGGGGGACTCATTAAATATAATATCATCACACTGGAACTGCTACCAAATAAATCAATTCATTCATAATACTGGATCTAGACCAGTTTCAGGACATACGTATTGTTGCAATTTTCATGGTTCTGGGTTTTCCAGAAAAGCTCTGATCACAGAGCTGACATATAGAAACGGATCACATTCACAGCTATGGGCCATTTAGAAGGCCACTTAACCTAACGTAAAATATTACTAGAATATATAATGGATACACAATTTATTCTAGTTTATAACGCAATAATGTATAACGTTCTGGACAGTTGTAGCTGCTACTGACCACTTTGTGTTTACATCCTGCGGGGCTACGGTCACATTTGCCGGTGTTGTGCCAGAAAAGGTACCCCTGCCCGTGTAGGCGGGGAGTCTGATTTTTTTTTCTACCACCTATTCTGAATTTTTTTTTCTACCATTTATTTGCCCTAAATATTTTTTCTACCACATGACCCCTAGGGGGCTCCGTAGAAAACATTAATTGGATGATTATTTATTTTATTAACCTGTCCAGTGTTTTACCTGTTGCTTCCTCTTGATGACCACCTCTCCTCACGTGACAACAGCTGGCTCTAATTGGACAAAGCGGAAACACCACCTGCGGCTTGTTGCCGAGTAACGACGGATTTAAACGACTGCGAACCACCCGGTAGGAAGCATCTTAATTAACGATTTTAGCTAGTTTGTGTAAAATGCTTTAAGGATTTACTGTGTGTAATGAATGACTTGTGTCTAAACTGCCTGTGTTGTCAGTTGCTTAGGTTTGTTAAGATGATTCTTAGCTGAAGTTGCACATTAAACACCACACACGTACACGTGTGTTTAAAGTTATTCCAACTGTTGACTGTCGTTGTCGCCTGTTTGTTTGCTAGTTAGCTAGCTATTAGCTAGGCTACGTTAACTGTGGTAGCTACATATCAAGTCTTACTTACTTGTCTGGTCTGTTTGAATGTGTTTGAATTGACAAACAGACTAATGATTCTTAACTAAAACCTGCTTTTTCTTTCCTGTCAGAGCACAATGTAAATAACACATATTGCACGTAAACCATATTTTTACAGGGAGCAGCACATTCTTAATCTAATAATTATTTGAATCTGTATTTGTTTGTTGCTCTGCTTGCAGATTCATTTATCAGTCATCCACTTTACTATAGAATCAGTACTGTTAATATTTAATTTCAGAGTAAAATCTTGTCTGGTGCTGCTATTGTTGCATTTAGCAGCATGCACTTAAAATCAGTTCTGTGTAAAAGCACGTGAAATGGTTGATTTTAAGTCACATCATCTTCAATATGAGGATCCTCAGTTGAGGGTTTTATGTTACAGAAACACAAGCAGTGTCATGTCTCATATAAATCGAGTGTTACTGTACATGGCAGCAATGATATTTTTCTGCTAAATTGTCTAAAGCTGCAGACTTCTTACTATGTTGCATAAAAAATACATAAAAATATATTTAGCATGAGACACTTCCTCATGTATAATAAAAGTTCACAAGGCCACAGTCCACATGACAACAGGGTGAGCCTCTGGGTTCAGCCAGTGTAGTGAAAACATTATCTGGTTGATGATCTTTTAGAAGAGTTGAGCAAAACCATTCTGTAGGCTTTTTCATCTGTTTCCTATCTATTTCCATCTATTTCCATCTATTTCAATCTATTTCTCTATAAATTACTAACTGAAGTTATCTTTCTACAGAGTCGAGCACAGCATTAGCCCGATGACTGGTAGGGCTTTATCAGCTAAAGATAACATCTTAGATGTTTTCAACAAGCATTCAAAAACGAGACAGAAAAACTCCTGCTCTTTAAACAGCTTGACTACAGACTGCAAATGTTTTATACGTCACAATAAAACACATGGACGGTGCAAAATGAAACGACTGAAGAGCCGCAAGGAGAGGAGTCAGATGAGAGGTGGTGGGAAAGATGCCTCAAAGACCAAATCACATCACCATCATTACCAACACCACAGCAGCTGTCCTTGTAGGAGGAGAGACACATCATTTCCAAATGTCATTCTAGCTTCACAGGAACCTAGTGTCATCACAGACAACCGCCTGATAGGACACCATGGCCTTTTCAACCATGGAGTGAAGTCTATTGACATTGAACGCTTGTTAAGTCAGCAAAGGAAACAAGAGAAAAGTGAAAAGGAAGTGCCAGAAAAGAACCATGTTATTTCACACCCTGCTACACACACCTGTGATTGCTGGGAAAAAGAAAAGAAAATCAGTCAGGGGTCAGATGGGTCAGATGTTACACCAGGCCAGAGTCCGTGGCAAGAACTGGATCGTTCATCTGGAAGCTGTAAAGGCACCTTTTCATCTAAACAGAGCTCCCTTGATGCAGTAACTGTCAAGAGCAAGAAGACCCACTCTGTCATGTCTGAAAGGGGCAGAAAATCAGAGCTGTGTTCTACTGGTGACAGAGACAATGTGAAGACATCAAAGAAGAAATTAAAGACACAGATGACTTCTACTCTTGAACACACTCCAAAGAACCAGAAGCCTCCCGTCCAGCAGACACAAGCTCATGGTCTCAGCCCAAGCCCACTTCAGCTGTCCAGCTTTTCCAGTACTGAAAGCTCTGAGATACAGCACAGAAGACAGGATCCTGGCTGTGTGTCTAAGTCTGTCAGTGAAGTGGCAGCACGGCTGTGTGACTCTCTATACTTCCCATTTCTGAGAATAAGAAACCTGGTGACAGAAAGCAGGGAAGTGCTGTTGAGAGCTCTGCAGGAGAGGCATGGACCACGACTTCAGGAGAACCTCCTCAAGCTGCAGCGACCCCTCAGCTTTGGTGCTGATCTTACAAAAGCTATGATAGATGAAGATGTGCTTTTCCCTGCAGGTAGTCCCTGGAATACTGGACAGATTATCATATTGTGGTTCAGTGTTCCAGAAATGAAAAATAAGTAGATGATGAAATGTTTACATGATAAACACCTTTCAGTGTTGAGAATACTATAGTTATGGGGAGATTGTGTTGTATCTTTAATGCAAGGGTGTCTTTTTTTCAAAGAGGGCCAGATTTGATAAGGTGAGGATTCCCAACAGTAAAAGTTACATACAAATGCACTGTTATTTAACAGTTGTATTTTCATTGTCACATTTACCATTTTTAAATGGCAATATAACCAAATCTAAGCCACACGAGTGAAAAAACAGTTTGTCCCCCCCTTGACTAAAGTTTATATTTCTTTGTATTGTTTACATTCATGTTTGGAGCTGCCTTTTTGCCATGTTTTTGTTGGTGCACTAATGGGTATCTTTGCATGTTATTGTTTTCACCTGTCATTAAGAATTGCAGAAATGTGTATTTAACTAACTATTTAAGACAGACTTAAACACATAAAACTATCCTTAACTTCAATTTTAAGGTCTGCAGACATTATGTTTACAACATTGTCTCCTTTATAGATTCATCAGCATTATCTGCATATCAGGCTGACACTGCCATTCAGCAATGTTTTGACACCCATCGAACCACATCTTTAAAAGCGAAAGGAAGGGGGCATTTTAACTGGTCCAGTCTGCAACCACACAACAGAGGGGTAAAGGTAAGACCTTTCATTAACACTGTCTCTCACTTATGTAAGTTCATTTCACATATATCTGATAATATAAGATTATCCTGCACTAGACTAAAAGAAAATGCTTTTTGCTTTCATGTAAAGATTGCTGAATGCTTGACAGACCCCACTGATACTTCTGCCAGTTTTTTGGATGGTGCTCTCAGACCTAGTTGCTCTCCTGGGTTCTGCATGGACTCTGAGCCTCCTGGAACCTCAGCAGTTGATCATTTGTTCTCTCCATCTGCTAGCTCATGCTGGCCAGGAAAAGCCTCAAAGTCTCAGCACTGGGAAGATAGTTGGACCAGGCCACAGAGCAAAGAGTTATTTATGTTTGATTCCTTTGAAAATAGCTACTTGAACCACAGCAGAACAGTTAGAGAGAGTTGTGGTTCACAGTATAGTGGCAGCAACAACCAGCCCTTCTTTTCTTACCCAGCACAGATGCAAGATGGATATTCAGCAGAGACAATGCACTTTCCCCAGGAGCCAGACCCATTTGTAACTGACAGATACTCTTATGCTCCCACTTTCTCTGCCCAAATTCACCATCCTAACCGGAGCAACTACTTCCAGACATTCAGTCAATTCAGTCACCCCTCCGCTTGCCCTCCCACCAAGTCCCACAACACGGAAATGATGCATTACCCCCCAACTCACATGCTTGAAAGAAAGCCGGCACCACCGTTTTCTTTACTGAGCCCTGAGCACTGGTCCTTCCCTCCTGCGAGACTGTACTAATGTATGGTGAATATCTGTGAACATTTCTTTGGCTAATTAAACAACAGTGCTCTCTTAATTCATACCAACTCATATTTTATTTAAAACAACAGAAACAAATGTAACAGCAGTAACTGTCATGACAAGAGTTACCTCTTCTATTCTTTTCTCCCATTTGTGAGATGAAGAAACGAAATGATTATGTGTTGTTTGGATGTTTGGGGCATTCTTTTTAAATATGCATTGCTGTACAGTAACATTTCAGTGACACAGTCAGTATAATGAGAACATTTTCACAGAGCGTGAATTTTAGCCGAGGATGTGCTATTGTGAGAGCTAATTGATTTGTGTGTGTGTGCTACATTTAAAGGCAAGAAAGAAAACACAATTGTGCATATCAAGCATTGCTAAACATAAAAATAAACTTATCACAACTTGTTAAATTACAGTTCTCATTCATGCTTGTATAAATTATGTTATTGTTAGTCAGTATTGTTAGTTAGTTAAGATGCATCACATACATTCACATCATTTTTTTTTCTCCACAAAGCAAATAATTGAGTTAATCTAGAATACATCACAATCACAAATAACATTTTCTTTTAAGGTAGCAAGTAATAGTTTTCATCTGAAGTCTCAAAATGTCCGTTGTCTTTACTGCCAGGTGTAACACAACCTTCATTTATGTCACTTTCTACTGTTTTGACTCTGCTCCCTGTTCTCATCGCCCTACGTAGCTGATTCCAAAACAGGTCTTGGGCCTGTGCTGGGTCAGTACAGTCTGAGCCAGGCCACTGCAGATAAGTCTTTTTGAACATGACCTTCCTCATGCGATGATAGGAGGACACCTGCCTCTCAGAGATTGGCTCCAGAAACACAAGCAGGAGAACATCTCGGTGCTCATCGAAGAGTCGGTAGCTAGCGAGTTGTATTTCCAGAGAACACCATTCACTCTGTAAGAAGTTCCTGCTCACCACACAAATAGTTTTACGGCTGCTATAAACAGCAGAGACAATGTTGTCCACAATGTAACGGCCCGGTTCAAAGTCCCTGTGATGTAGACAAAGTTTAAAAGATGATCCATTTCCTTCCAGGTTGGGCAGCAGCTGGTCCATAACCCATTGCTCATCAGAGGAGTTATAGGAGATAAAGGCATCATATTCGCAATTTTCCTCCTCCTCTCTGAGTCTGCGCCACTGTTCACCAAACCAGGAACGAAACACATAATAGCTGTACTTCATCTTCCAGTAGAGTTTGACATAAAGTATAGGACTGACAGTAAACAGGAAGAGAACAGCTGCTGTGCTAAAGAACAGGGTCTCTCCTAGATCTATATAACACACTTTGGTGTCAAAGTTGTAGAATTTGTATTTTTCATCATTTTGACATGACAGATTATAGAGATAAACTACCTGAACCTTTGGGTTACGTAGTGTCCAGTTTTGCAGACCATTGTTCTTGCAGGTGCAGCTTAAAGGAATGTTGCGTATGTCAAGGTACTGGAGTTTAGGTAGACTTTGTAGTGCATGTACGTTAATGCTCTGCATCACATTGCGGTTGAGCTGCAAAGTGTGTAACTGTGTAAGATTCCCAAAAACCTCCTTTGAGAAGTTCTGAATGCCCATATTTTCTACAATTAATTTGGTTACATTTCTTAGATTTTTAAAGACTCCTGGTTGTAGATCTACCACCCCAACACAGCACTTGTCCAGTGTGAGGAAACGCAAGCTTGTCAGATCATCAAAGGCATCAGGAGGTAGATGGTTGATGTTATTGTTTGTAAGATACAGAGATTTCAGTGAGTGGAGGCCACGGAATAAAGTGCGAGGTAAAACGGTGAGGCCAAAGGGTCGCTGAGCATCCAGTTTTAGATCACTGAGTTTGCTGAGATTCACAAATGGTGAATTTATATTTTCTTTGAAGAAGCGAATATAATTACCTTGTAAATCCAACACTGTGAGTGTATCATGAAATACATGAGAGAGGGAAGCTTCTATTTTTTTGAGGTTGTTTCCATCTAGATACAATTTGGACAGACTTTTTAGTCCATCAAGACCTGATGGCTGAAGGTGAGTGATCTTATTACCACCAAGGTCCAGTGTGTTTAGTTTTGTGAGCCTGTGGAACGTCCTATTGAAAATGACAGAAATGCGATTGTTGCGTAAGTTGAGGATTTTCAGGTTGACATTATCTTTAAAGGTTTCATTGAACAAATCAGTTAAGAGGTTATTGTCTAAGCGAAGTGTCTCAAGCCTTTTTAGCCCTTTGAGAGCTTCGCGGTCGAGATAAGCAATCGTGTTTATGTTAAGTTTTAGCTCCTTGATATTTGGTGTATGATGGAAAGCATGACCACTGACTGAGAGGATGCGGTTATAACGATAGCTCATCTCTTCCAGCTGAGTGAAATGAACTGTATGTTTTGTTTTACAGGGTGAGAGGGAGGTGAGATGGTTATGCTCTGCATTAAAGCTTTTTATTTGTCGCTGTCTGAGAACATGTGGGAGACAACTTATTGTTTTCAGTTCATTGCGGGATAGATCTAGAGCTCCTGTGATGTTAGGACAGTTTTGCAGTGTCTGGTTTGTTAAATTCCTAATCCTGTTACTGCCCAGCCTCAAATTTTCAATCCATTTCACCTTTGTGTTTATCACTTTGCAAAACTCTATGAGCTGGCTGTCATTATTTAGACCTGTGCCAGAGAAATCAACATGATTTGGGTTGATGTTGCTGATGTTTAGAAACTCCACTACCTTGACACTCGTTGAACGCAAACGCAGATAGTTTATGTGTCTCAAATCCACTCCTTGAAAAGCCATCGCGTGGAGCCTAGAATTGTAAGACAAATCGAGTATCTCAATGAACTTGAGAAATGAAGGTTTACATCCTAATGTAAGCAGATTATTTCTACATATATATAAAATAGTAAGGGATTTAGGTAGTGACACATTTGAGTGGCTAAGAGAGGTCAAATTGTTGAAGCAAAGGTCTAGAGTCTTTAGGTTTGTTAGATGTGACACCGACTCAGCAATCTCTGAGAAATTTCTCAGTAAGTTTTGCCTCATCAGTAAAGTCTCCAAATTATTAACAGAGAAGAAAATGTCCCTGGGGAGCTGCTTTAACTTGTTGTTTGTCAGTGAGAGAAAGGTAAGGTTGTTCAGGTCCTTAAACACAGAAGGACCGAGTTCTGGTATGTAGTTAACGGACAAGTTCAAAGACTTAAGTTGATCCAAGTTTTGGAAAGCAGATTCATGGATGTTCGTCAAGTAGTTATGATCTATCCTGAGGTGCTGAAGATTCGGTAGATGAAGAAAGCTGTAGTTGGGAATGCAACTCAGAGGGTTAATGGAGATGGTGAGATTGATGACAGAAGGCGGCAGGTCACTTATAATAGCAGTCATGTTCTTCTCCTTTCGATGGATGCAGTTGAAACTTTTCCCGATTGAGTATGGGTCTGCAATGCAGTTCCTAAAGCTGTAGCTAGTGATGAGCCGAAAAGCACCAAGAAAAACTGTAACTGACAACAGCTGAGTTAGACTCGCCATTTTGTCTTGCTGTAGTTCGATGAAACGGTTCTTTAAATGACTTCTGTCTTTGTTGGTTTAGTTTGTTGAAATATTACGCTGAAAAGGCCTCTGAGTTGTTCATTAGTTAAGCATGTAGCAGGAATCTAAGGACAAAGAGCAGAATAAGTCACATGTCATGTTGTGCTTGAAGAATTGAAACTTGCTTTTTCAAATAAGTCTCAGAGAGTAAAGTTCTTGTCAGCTATCTTGTATGCAAATTTCTAAGCAAAACAATCCTAATGTTAGCTTATCTTAGCAGTGCTCTATTTTCAACAGGGTCCTGTGATATTCTGATGTCAAATGATCTCGTTGTCCTCACCTGAGGTAGTTTTGTTTGCCAAGAAATTTAAACTATATTCCAAGGATACCTCTGTTCCTCTTTTGTAATGTTTTCATATCCCTTTTTGCACTGCACATATGTGTCTCATATTTCTGACATTTGTTTCACTTGTTTATAATCCACACCATAAAACAAATCATGAAAAGTTTGACATTGTTGTTTAAACACCAAATGCAGTTAACTGCTACAGCAATAAGCAATTACATCATAGCTGCTTTTGTGACAAGAGTTATTCCTGCATTAACTCAGACATCTAAAATAATCTTTGTGGTTTTTCTGTCATAAGCTGTTATTCGTCCTACATTTTAGTTTCAATGAGAAGTCATCCGTGTATAATCTTAGCACAAATTTTCATTCTCTCATCTGATAAAAAACAAAACCAGTAGAACAGTAAATACCAGATACTGTAGATTACTACATAGAGAGTTATTCTTGGTTTGCCACAGCAGCCTTACCTGTTCAAAAGAATGATCTTCACCTCAACTTTCCTCCTCAGAAAGTTTCGTTGTTCTGTGACGACCTTATATACACAGAAAGAGGAAGATGAAGCAGCCCAGTCTTTTCCTTCCATATTCAGTTCCAACTAATGACACGTAAAAAAAACCTAACGCACAACATGATACTTCCAGGAGGTTTTATTGAAATACTGTTGTATGCATGAATATACACTGGTAATGAAAAAACATCAAATACTCATCCTATAGGACATTGGATGAATACATGGGATTCTTTATTGAGTATGACAGAAAAACAGTGTTCAGATAAAATTACATTCAAAAATAAATAATGTGTTTGAATTCACCACAAAACCAGTTGATTTGCTGTAAGGGAAGATTTTGTTGCTGTAAATCTCAGCCTTTCCTTTCTTCATGCCTTCACTGGTTTGTGGTGTAAAGACAGTTTCAGCTTGTATTGAAAGTTGTTTAATGTAAAAGTTGAGGCTTACTGAGAAAAAAAAAACAAAAATTAGTCTTAGCCTGGTTCTGAAATGCTGCCCACACCTCTGATTTTTAAAATACGTATGTTATAAATATATGATCTACTATAATGGTGTTGAATAATAAAGTAAAACAAAATGGTAACAGGCTATTATTGGTAAAGTATAAACTTTGCTTTATTGTACATGCTGTGTCAATGCTGCCTTAATTATGGCGATACCAATACAACAAATTTCAATTTGAAACACAGAATTTGTGTCCAAACCAACAAATGTAAATTCCATATCTGTTCTTGTTTTGTAATTTAGGAATGACATCTCTTCTTTTTATCCTCTCATCTTCTGCTCCCTTGCCATCTGACACAGTCCACACAAAGGCAAGCAGGCCATGACGATCCAGTCATCACACACCGAGCCCTGGGAAAAAGCACAGGCAGAGTAAACTGGTGGCAACCATTCTTATCTTATCTCAGAATATTGTTCAAGGGAACAACACACACAGATTAGGCCTGCATTTTATTGTCACTTCAAAATGTCTCCCGCTTTCGGTACAAAATCACTTGTATTATATTCAAAACTGATCAAATCAGTGGCTTGACTACTTTAGCACACTTACACTAATGCGGTATCTGCTGCGGATACTTGTCCTTAGAGCTATCATGGCGCCAGGAAGGCAGGCCACGCAGCAGCTGTCCCCATTGTCTTGAGCCACCTTACAGGCCAGGATACAGGGGACGAACGTTGCACAAAGACCTGGAAGTGAGAGACATGTTGTCTCATAAAATCTCATAAAATCATTTCACAGCCTTGGCTAATTTCTGCTTGTCTGCACGAAAACACATACAGATTCCACAGTCTTCACAGCAGTCGCACACATTTGAGCTCCACTCCGATAATCCAGAGGACACGGTGTACTCTGTAACTGTGACCTGAGGCTGCGAGGTGATCACATTCGCCTGGTACTCCATTACTGAAAGTAGAAGAAAAGCAATGTGTGGAAGAGTTGAGATTTAAAATGTCAAAACAAATGGAAAATAATTGTGATTTGTTGTAATAATTGGGGAGTTGTACAAAGTAATATGAAATATATCTGAAATCAGTTCACATGGTAATGTTTTCTAGCTCTAATTCCCAGTGTTTCCTCCAAAGTAGAAATCATACTCTGTGTTCAGTCCTGTGCCATCAAAGGAAAAATTTCTTCACATCTCACCTGATCTCTGCTCCCGAGGGTAGTACTGCTCCTGAAAAGGTGATGTGATGCTGTAGATGGTTAGAGGCTAAATCCATAAATGAGAGGGCAAGGGCATGGCCACAGCTCTTATACCCAGAGTGACATCAGTCATACACATGAGCTCAGTTTGTCCACTGATATGACTGGGCAAACAATAACCATTTCGACATGTGCAAACACCTTGTTAAGACAAAAATGTTTAGTTTTGAGGCGTATCATACTTTTCAAAAGGGCGCACCAAACCTGATGTGATCTTTATCAGCATGTAGTAACAAAGTAGGCATAGTACATATTGCAGTTCAATGGTGTTGCTCTTAGTACAGGTGTGGTGTGTGTACACATCGTGGGCCAAACTCTGTGAATGGGAAAATAGGGAAAAAATGAGCTGTGACCCTCAAGAAAAGACATGACTGACTGCGAAAAGACGTTTGCTGCAAGGCATGTTTTTTTTTTTTTTAATCTCAGTGGATACTGTATGTGTCTCTCTGTATGTCCAGATGTAAAGCACGGTCTGTTGAAAACACCAGTGAACCGCATTCAGCACACACATGCAATACAATTAATTTATAACACAAGATAAAAACTAAAATAAATACATGTAAAAGTGATTAAAGAAAAATAATAAAACAGCTTTTGTTAAGTCGAAAATGTAATATACAGATTCCAATGGTGTGAGAACAATACAACATTAGATTATATTTTATTCCAGTAAAATAATATAAACATGATATAAATCCTGACTTGCCCTGACTGAGTGATACATTACAGACATGACAAGAACTGTATCTTTAAATTTTGACATGTAAATGCATGTGACATAAATATTCTGGTACCATCCATCTATCAATTTTCAGCCACTCATTCAAATTCAGGTCATGGTGAAAGCAAGTTCAATAATATATAATAATATCCAGATGTCCCTCTACTTGTTATGGAGCTCTATCCTCTCAAATCTCAAATAAATCCATTTGGATTATTGTTTTTGTAGTTTATGGGGTCTGACAAAGATTTAGACTTCTTTGAGTTATACAGTGATTGATACCCAAACATATATGTACTTTGTAGAATTACATACCAACATGCATCATTTTTAATTATATTTCACAGGATGTCACATTTCCCTTTTTGGGACTGGCAGGTCCGTTTTAGACGCATAGGCTAGATAGGCTGCAGCCTAGGGCCTCGCCAGTAGGGGGCCTCACTGACCTACATGGCTTTATAGGTTAGTTCTTTGTTTAAAACTGTATTTAAATTATTTGTACGTATATTTCATGTTCCCTCTATTTTTTAATCATTGTGGGATACAAAAATATAACTTTCAGTAGTATCTATTCATGAAAACGATTAAAAATCAAAATAAGCTCAGCTATTTTTCTGAGTTTGCGAGTCTGCGACATTGTCAAGATAAACGCGGCAAATTGTAAACATGAGACATAAAGATGTATCTTAATAAAGCTAGTTAACCTACAAAATCTACAACATATTTCAGAAAATCAAAGACTGATAGAAACAACTATGAATAAGTTTGTGGAGGAACACCGTCAGCAGACACAGCAAATAAAGCCTCCTTTCTAACAACAGTACAACCTGACCAGTCGATACAGAGTCAGCTAGCATTAGCATCAC
Organism: Ctenopoma kingsleyae; assembly: GCA_032353495.1. Taxonomy (NCBI): domain Eukaryota; kingdom Metazoa; phylum Chordata; class Actinopteri; order Anabantiformes; family Anabantidae; genus Ctenopoma; species Ctenopoma kingsleyae. Next base: position 7,929,632 of record JAUBNQ010000008.1, on the reverse strand, counting down.
CTGCAATTCAGAAGAGGAGCTGGAGGAGCAGTAAACAGGACAGCTCCTTCTCCAAACTTGTCCTCGTCAAGAGCGGACTATGGTCAACATGTTTGAACGTCTAACCTGATTATAATGTCTTTGGAATATGTCTTTGTCAATT
>JAUBNQ010000008.1:7909375-7919706 GCA_032353495.1 Ctenopoma kingsleyae | reverse complement strand
ACACCCTGAGAAGCTATGTGGAGTCCTGGTTCCATTTTATGGCTCATTTCTGCAATGTACTGTTATAAAATAATAATAAAACAATTTCATTAGAAACAATGCATTCAAAAATACAATTTTATAATATATTTGAATATTCCATATAAAAATATAATGCAATATACAGCATACTTCTGCTATTAACGGTTTTCAAATGGAAATATAGCAATATTACAACATTTATTACATAATGTATTATAGGTTGCCTGTTACAGTTTCAGGAAACATTTTATTTTTACTGTACAAACAATAGTTTCAGCCACAAATGCACTACAAAAAAATGAAAGAAAGCAAAGCCTGTTGCATGCTCAGACTTATATGTCTCATTTCAAAGTCAGTTTATCAGCTTTTCCATACATGCCCATAAGATAGATATGTGTATCTCAGATAGCAATGGACTTGGAGGTGTCTCCAGACTCTGACCATAAGGAAGTTCTCCTGCCGCTCACAGCAGATTGGAATTTGGCACTTGTCTTCAGGTTGCAACCCATAGACCTCAGGATATCCAGGAGCTGGCGTCGGAACTTCACACCCACAAAGGCATACAGGATGGGATTTAGGCAGCAGTGGAGGTAACCCAGTGAGGAGGTGATTATCTTGGCTTTCTCCAGAGATGTTCTGACTCCACAGGTCTCGTTGCTGTTGTCAGAATGAAGTGTGTCCACCATAAGTGTGATGTTATATGGCGTCCAGCAAAGAAAGAAAACTAAAACCACAGCCACAATGACCCTGAAAGCTTTCTGCTTTTGGAGGCCCCGTGTGCCACAGCGCAATTGCCGCAGGATGCAGGAATAGCAGAAGATCAAGACAGCTGAAGGAAGCAGGAATCCCACTATATGGTAGAGCAGACGTGAGGCCCATCGCCAGTCATGAAATGCCTTAAGGCCAAATTTGAAGTAGTTGCGAATGCACTCTGTTTTGCCTCGCCTGGCGTCGTGCACAGCATCCAGAAATATCCAGTCAGGGATGGAGAGGAGCAGGGACAAAAACCACACTGCTAAACAGCTGGCATGAACAACCCAAGACTTTCTGTGGGAGTACATCTGGGTAGCATGAACAATGGACAGGTAGCGGTCCAGACTAATGCAGGCCAGCAGAAAGATCCCACAGTAGAAGTTGATCTGAAGGTGCAAAGAAACATGAAAAAAATTGTGACCTCTGTATATGTACTGTCATAAATATTTGTAGGTGCTTTTAGTGCATCGTTTCACTACATCTCTTACCGTAAAAATAGCTCCAGTTATCTGGCAGAGAGTTTTACCAAATGTCCATCCAGCAGCTTGAGCAGCCTGTGCAGCCCAGAAGGGCAGTGTCACCAGCAGCATCACATCTGCCACACCTAGGTGGAGGATGAAGGTGTCTGTAACACTCCAAGCCTTCTTGGTCTGAGCCAGAACTCCCAGCAGCACTCCATTGCCCAGGATGCCAACAATAAATGCCAAGGAGTAGAGAACTGGGATAAACACCACCTCAAAATCCATGCTCTCGTTCAGGTCGCATACATCACCCCCATCACAACATTCCTCAGTGTAGTTGGAGTCATTATATAAATCATCAAAGCCAGCAAGCAAACTCTACAGAAAAAGACAAAGAAGAAATTTGGTTTGACCTGTGCACTCTGCTCTGACCACACAGTGGTGCTGTTTACCTTTAAAGCTATCTATTATTATTGAAGTCACCATCATAAGCATTTTGATGCAAAAGCAGTGTTCCAGTCTTTAAGTAGGAGCAAGACCAGATGCATGCAGATGTTTGCAGTTTCTTTTAACCCTGAGCGTATATCCTTTTAAATCTAAATTTAGATCAAATTTAGTATTCAGAAATTTTATTCAAAATACAAATAAAATGTGTTAAAACACTCTCAACAATATTTGGAATATGCTGTATGTATGCGTTAATGACTTTTCAGGAGCCTAAACAAGAAGCACATTACAGTAAACCCACAAAAGTGTCATCAGTGAACTCTGGACAAAGAAGTGGGCATAGTCTTTGAAATGTAATCTCAAGGTGAAAGGAGAACCTAAGATTTATGGTTTCACTGTATGATGTCTGAAGAACTTTATGACTTTGTGCCAATCAACATAATCTCAGTTCCCTGTCTGGGCAAAGTTAGGAAACTTTCAGTCATTTTACTGTTACTTATAGAATTTCATTGTGCTATAGCAGATAGGGAAGAGAAATTGATGCACATGTCCAAGTGAAAGCATGTGGAATTAACTGCAGCAAGTTAAGACCATTGAGGCAGTAAAATATGGAACACAACGTTACAACTTCTACTGTAACTTGTTGCATAAATCAACCTTTTGTCATATTAATGGTTCACACATGACTGTAGCTCTATGATTTTCTCATTTCACGATTCTTCACAAAATACTGCAACATTTTACTGAATGGCAAGATAACGTAGTGACGCACAAACTACAAACCACATCACAGTCTAGCTGTGGTCCTCTAATGTGAGTTTAATGTGTGAAAACAATAAGCGGAAGAGAAAATAAAAATAGCCAAAGATCAATTTTTGTTCATCGGTACTAATTGATAATCAAAATCATATATACACAGCTCACACAACACAGGTGTGTTGAGAAGAACCAAAGCAGTTGAAATGCATTAAATGTGTGATTCACAATTGTGATTTAAATTCCCCAGATAATAAAGAATGAAATAAGCCAGTAAATTAAAATCTGAATGATATTTGCAGCATCTAAGAAATAAGGCATAAATTAACAGCTTACCCCATTGAATGTCAGCGGCATTGTACTCTCGTCAGTGAACATGTTCACAAGGACAACACAGCAGAAATGAATTCGATCTAGTGATCATGTGTTGCTAATAACTGTATCTATAGAGACACAATAGAGGAAGCTCAGACAGAGACCAAAAAAAAAAACACAGAGCCTCGCATCACGAGAAGTGTGAAATGTGTAGCATTTTTATCTTGATGAAGATAAAAACAACCCTGCAGATAAACTGATGTTGTCGGGGGTAATTAAAACAACTGTTGTTTTTTTTATTATTGTTTTACTGACAAAGACTTATAATGATTTCAGCCTCCCTTTTTTTTAGATTTTTTTCTCACAAAACACTTACCTCCTTAATAGAATTTTACTGTGACAAATAATAATAATAATAATAATAATTAATATTTATTTCAGTTAATTGAAACACAGAACAGGTCAGAGATCTGGGCGACAATTAAGACCTCAAGAACCAGACAGCCAAATAGAAATAAAATAGTTTATAGATTCCTTGAAAAACTGAATTTATTTTAAATGTTTTGTTTATATACGTAAGATTCCCCAAGTTTCGCTCTTGTCTCACGTTACTAAAGGGACTTCACATGAAATGTAAATATGCTAAAGCACATAAGATACATAAGTGTGTAGGCTGTCTCTTTTCTAAGAAACTGATGATTAACATTTCTTTGAATTTACACTTGATTCTGAAAACACTCAGTCAGACTGTTTCATTTGCTTTGATGTTGGTGTTTAAGAGAAATACCCAAGGTCGATGCTGACTTTATAGAAAATGTTGTAATCAAATATGTTTAATAATAAATCATTTAATTTATTAGTATTATTAAACATATTTGATTAAATATGTTGCGCTTTATATCACAACCTCAACTCACCTACATTTACATTTAGTCTCGTTTATATAAACCTGTTTTACTATTCACAAATTTTCGGTACCTTCTGTCCCTTTTAAAAACCCTTTAAGAGGAAAAATAAGAAATATATATAATACATATAATATAATAAGAAACCTCAGCAAAAGCAACAGAGGAGGAATCCCACTTCCAGCATGGATAGGCAGTGTGCAGAGCAAATAACCGGATTAACAGTCTGAAAAATGAGAATGAATGAATTATAGATTACAAAATATGTGAAGAACGTAATCTAGGTGTCACCTCACTTGAGCCACACAATCCCCTTTGAACTGGAAGGAGGACAGACTACGGCACGCACACGCAAGGCAAGAGTCAAGCACATATTCACACTTGTAAAAGAGAAAAACAGAAGAAGAGATAACAGGACAATATGAACACATGGGAGACAGAGAGATACAAGAGAAGATGCTTACAGCTTTGGAGGATAACGATCCAGACTCAAAACATCTGGAATGTGGCACTGACAACTTAGAGAAGCGCAGTGATTTTCCAAAGGTTTACAGTTCTCTAACTGGCAGCATGTGGTAGGTTTAATACAGTAGATTCACTCAGACTGAGACCAACATGCTGGAAGGTAATTAAAAAGTAAACCACTAATTATGAGATGTGAAAATCTGACTCAGTGGAACAGAACAGAATAGGAAAAGACCATGCAGATTTTTTTTTCAACTCTGGGGACAGATATGAACCCTGAACAAAGAGAAGGGGATGGACGATAATCTTTAAGGAGATGAGACAGGTATGAAGAAGCATTTCAGCACCCTAAAATCTGATCTGCTGTGTTGGACAAGGCCTGTGACAAGCTTCTCAGATTCCTCATCATTTTGTGCCATCTCAGTCTTTGCTTTAAATAAATTCTCTCCCCGTTCCTATCTGAACCATATTAAGTGCAAATTATCATCAGATTATTTGACCACAGTGATTTTTTGAAAAAAAGCTATTTTCAGTTTCAATTTCTCTAACGTGCAGTTTCAGCGACTTGTTCATTCATGTGTGTGCACGCACCATGATGCCACAATGACAAATATCAAAAGACTACAGGAGATAAAAAATGAAACTCAGGGCAATAGTAACACTAACACACACTAATACTTATTCAGTGTTAGTTTTGCTTTGATGCCTTCCCAGTCACAAAATTAAAAACCAATGTAACGAGCAGTTGAGCAGTTCAACAAAATGATGATGATATATGTTGTACCTAAGAACAAAAAAAGATTAATAAAATAGGCAATAATGCACAAAAATTAGCTTTCAGAATTTCTAAGCATTCATAACAAGAAATCCCTGTGATTAAAAAAATAGCACAGCAGTGATATGAGTATTATGATATGATATGTTATTTTATGTAATAATTTACAGGAACAAAGATTTGCTCTTATTGTTCACAGTGTGTTGGAATAGTATGCGGTGACACGTCAACAAAGCAGCTTGTCACCCTCATGATATGTAGTTGTTATTGTACTGCACTGTCTAATCAAAGTGAATGAAAAATATGAATGAAAGTCATGAATAAACATCATTATTCAAACAGTTCTTCCGTTTGGTATTGATAGTCTTATCAACCAAACCATTCTTCCCCTTAATACCATTTATATGGCATTTATCAGTGTAAGATCTCTAAAATCTTTTTCACTCATCATCATCTCATGCATTAAACCTTCTCCAAAACCTCAAGATTGTTATCACACCTTTTTTTTTCTTCTTCTCGGTATTACTCATCTGTACACAGACAGGCACATCAGCATGCAAACATAACACCTGCGACATAAGGGTTTACAGTCTCAGTCTGTTTCCCCCTCGCCCATCTCCAGTGCAAAGGTTCAGATGTTGTTCCTGTTTTTTTCACACCTTTGCTTTCCCCTTTAGTTCTGCACTTTTTTATGCAATACATGTGGTGAGAGGGGCTGATGGAAGTGCAAGCACTGGGCCATGAAAGTCAAACCATTAACTTTTTCAGCCCACAACCAGAAAAAAAAAAAATGCTGGAAGACAACTGAGTCGTGATTTACACAACCTTTTTCACATAAAATGAAAGCTACATGCATGTCTGCCTGTTCCTGTGCATTCTGTTCTGCGGTGCATGTGTTAGACTCAACAGGAGTCAAAACTGAATAAATTTCGTTATAGTTTTCAGATATTTAGATAAATAATAATATGGAAACGTAACAAAACCATTTCTAATATTTTCACAGTTTTGTTGACTAATAAATATGAGACGCATTCACAACAGTTGTGTGTTGATGCTTCCTTATATTTTTACCTATGATGACTCTAAAACTAAACTGTGGTCTCTGACATTGGCCTCTCATGTCCTAACAGTAAGTGTTAAACAGGAAACATTTTAGTTTTTTTTATCACCACCTGTTCAAGTGTCAGTGAACATCATGCAACAGCAGCTATCTCCTGCAGTAAACGTATAATATAAGAAATTCCTATTAAAGAAATTGAATAGAGTAAGTGTATTGAGTTATGATTTTATTGTTATATTTAGATTTTCGTTTTCTGCAATTGTGTAACCATGGAACCATGGTCTCTGAGGAACTGAAAGAACAACAATGTAAAAAAAAGTATAGATATCCCCACGTGCTAGTTTTGATTCCTAAAATTACAGTCTGCAGTTTTGGTCCTCATGTTGCTACGTTTGAATAGCAACCAAGACTTTTCCGAAGCCACTAATTCTTAATTAATTCTTTTACTAACACAGCAATTGCAATGACAGTTCAGTGTTGTATTATCTTCAGCGGCAATGACAACAGTAAGATGCACAAACTGATATAAAATAAAGAAACTATTTTTGGAAAATTTATTACATTTTTGAAGTTAGTAAACAGAACATTATAATAAGCACATTGAGAATATGATCCTTTCTACTGCTCTTTGAGCACCTGGAGAAATTGTTTTGTACACCCCAGTCTATGAACAGTGCCTTCCTTTTGCAGTTTCTGGTTTTGACTGATAGTGGTTGATATAACCACAATGTAGGTTATTGTGCCACTAATATCAGAATCTAAATACACTGAAGCTAAACACAGTCAGTGCTGTGCAGGGCTGTAAAAGTAAACTTGTTTGTTAGCAGTTTGAGCTAACTTCAGCTCATTATCTGCTGCAATTTTGTGTTTACATTCTTTGTGAAATTTGTGACTTTCTTAGTTTGATGGAGGCCTCAACCATTTTGAGTCATCTGGAAACATTGTCACCTCAGAAAGCCAAATCTCAAAATGAAAATTGTTGGTTGTGGTCTGGTATTCCACTGTTTGTATGCTGCGCAAAGATTGTTTTGTTGGGATAGTCAGCTTGTGTTAAGCACTATTATAAACAGTAGGGATGTTCGATATTGGCTTTTTTACCGATATCCAATATATATTGTCTAACTCTTAATTTCCGATACCGATATAAACCGTTACCAATATATGCGGGGTCCCCCTCATAAAAAAAGAAAAACTAAATCATTTTAGGTAACTAACATCACATATCTCCTACTTAAACTTTAAACATTATTGCAAGTTGTGCCAAACAAACCATAATATCTCAAAAACTATACCTCGGATTTGTCATATTTTGACATTTGAGAGAGAGGAAAAGTAGCTGAAGAGTTTGATGTATAATATGTGTATGGTATGTAAAAGTTGTGTCATTAGAAGAGTAAAAACTGATAGCGATAATTCCCAATATTACATTTTAATGCCGACATTGACCGATAATATCGGTAGGCTGATAATATCAGACATCCCTAATAAACAGTACACTGTAAAAAAAAAAAAAAAAGTTTAAAAAACCTGACAGAATCTGCCAAACTCTGGCAGCAAAGTTGCCAAACAGTTATCGTTAAATTATGGTATAACACCAAATGTTATTTTACGGTAAATTGCCTTGGAAAATTACAGGTTTTTTCCGTTGCTTCTCACTGTGATTTTACAGTCTATCATTCGTAGAATTACAGTTGTGCACCATGATAAAAACATTTCCAAAGTGTAATAAATCAAGGAATCACTAAAACAAACAGTTTGATTCATTCAAAGGTGTGGTTACATTTTAATTACAGCACAGTGTTGCTGATTGAGTGTTAAACACCTGTTTTTGGTCAACATTATACCATTAACTGCCCATAAAGTGTGGGACTCGGGTCTCCTGCATCTCTGTCATGTACAGTAAACAGCATTGCTTCGCTTTAATAATAGTAGCGCGTCATTCATTCACAAAAATATGTTTTAGTACAACATAATTATGTCCTGTTCAAAAACGTGATCAGGATTGCAGTTTAGTTGTATGTGAATGTAATATGTAGGAGACAGGGTTGGCAAAAGCATGAACAAGAGAACAGCAGCTACAAAATAAACAGAGAGAGGAGGAGGGAAATCCCTCAGAGACACAGAGAACCCCTGCCGGAAAATGTACCACATCCTATCTCCCACTAGAAAAATGTCACACCCATGAAACTTACACCACTAACCATCATCAGTCCTACAACTTCACTGTCAAATATATTCGATTCTGGAACAAACAGAAACTGTATTTTTAGGAGGGTGCATTTTGTGGCAGGCCAGTCTGTCATTAAATGCACTGCTCCAGAAATAATTCATTAGTAGCACCAATTGTGATCGTCTCTAGGTTCATAAGAAGTATCCTGGATCTAGATTCAGTTAACGTAACACTGGTGTTTTTCTATGTTTCGTGCGTTCGAAAAGCAAATTAATGTGACCTGCGGTTTCATTTGTTGTGTTATCATGTCTTGGTTCAAGAGAGGTATCCTAGATCTGGATCTTAATTTAAGATTAAGATTAGTATACTTACTACATATAAGTATACTTGGGAAATATACATAAACATTTCTTAAATTTACTTAATAAAATAAACTTTCAGTATATATATATTTTTTCATAAGGGTACATTGTACTTATTTGCGTTTTGTTAATATTCAAGTATTTGTCTTTAGGGCAAAGCTGAGTTATTCGGCCTGTATGCTATTATTATTCAGTGTTTATTTAGTTAGATTGAAATATCTATTGCTTCCTAAAAATTATGTTCCTATGCTAATAAACTACTACTGCAAATATGTTTAATAGGAAATTTAATCACTGGGTAGATACAAGGAGATAATTGGTATGGGTGAGTAGTGTACCTGTACTGTCATATCGCATTGAAATAATAAATGTTTTACACTTATCTAGGGCTTTTCTGCCTTGTCAGTGCCCAAGGTGCTTTACAGTGTTGTTTCTCATTCACACACATACACACACTCACACAAAGAAATTCATTGTCTGGAAACATTAGTATCAACATACTGTACTCCTTCTAATAATAATAATTGAAACTTTATTGATCCCCTTGGGGAAACTGTTGTTTGGACAGTTGCCAGACAGTAGGTGTCAGCGCTACTATGGGGTTTTGGTGTCTTGTCCAAGGACACATTGACATGTAGCTTGCCAGGACTGAGAATTGAACTGCTTACCCTTGGGTTGGAAAATAACTGGTCTACCCACTGAGCTATAATGCCACCCTAATCTGCATTAGTTGCTGGAAACAAACAAGAGTTGATGCCAGAAGAGACTGTCAACATTGCTGTCATACTTGAGGAGCTACATCAACTAGGAGATGTTGCTACACTGATTGATCTTTTTACAACATTAACATAGACTAGCCCAAGACACTGGGCAGATACAGAGTATTTTCAGACATTGAAAGTTCATGGACTTTAAGCAGGATATATTATTGCCATAAGTAGTAGGAAGTTGACCTAGTCAACAGCAGCCACAAGCTCTTGCTGTTTCAGTTTGTCTGTCAAAGAAAATGCTTATTCACTAACACCACTTCACACTAAGTTTCACACACAAAATCACCACAGGAAATGCGCACATGGCATAGAATAGAAAGAGAGATTGTGCAATTGACCATTTGTACTTTGAGATAAGGAGTAAGTCTTACACGTGACAAACCTCAGGCTTCTTTTCGACACCCTATCAAGTTTAACTATTAGAAACAACATTGATCAGACTTACCTAGACTGCTTCTTTCCCATAGATCATGCAGAGCTAATTTTACTAATTAATTCTGAATTCATCTAAACCAGTGGTTCCCAAGGGACCCCTATTTTACCAGTGGACCCCACCTTCTCTCCTCCCAGACAAAAAATATTACTAAGGCAAAATAAAATAGGCCTAGTACTTTTTAATTGTTTTGTTCTTTCATATTCAATGCACAACAGTAACAGTACAGAGCCAACCAACCAATTTGAAGCCAAATAGTGAGCATAATGTGCAATAATGTGCATAAGAGTGTGTATTTTTTCTGAACAGATTATTTCATGTGAATTCTGCAATGTATCAGCCAGTCTTTCCTATGTTTCTATGAACTTGCGACACATGAACATGTTCCCTTTCATACATAGGCTACAAACAGGATGGCATTTAATGTGAGCTTTGGGCTTATAACTTTTTGGCCAGTGAGGGGATGTCAGGTGTGATTTTGGTGACAGCCAATCGAAAGCTATTGTGCACGTCAAGCTTGTTGCTTGTCTTTGTTTGGCAGGTGACCAGGGAACTGAAAACCAGTCTCTGATAAGTATGTTTTTGCAAAAGGCAGGATGAATCTCAAGTCTTGGAGCGACGTGGAATATAAGATATTC
>JAUBNQ010000008.1:7872078-7890719 GCA_032353495.1 Ctenopoma kingsleyae | reverse complement strand
ATAGAAATCTTCTTCGCCTGTGCTAGTAATCATGATTAGGATTGCTTTTATAGACTGGAAGGAGGACATCTTAACCACCTCACTTCAACCCCTCTAGTTAATTTTTCACTCTCCCACAGATGCTACAATGAGTGTCGAGTGGGACAGTGTAGCGGTAGCCCACGGTTTGAGTGTGAATGTTCCCTAGGCTGGACATCTGATCCTGCGACTCTGGTGCTGAGTGGTGTTGAATGTGATGTGGACTGTGGCTGCAACTTCCACTCCACTTGTATTACTGCTCCAGGCATCTGTGACGAATGCCAGGGTAAGACCATCGATAACTTGTTCTCAGTCTTTTTTTGTTTTAACTATTGCTCAAAATACCCTCTTTACTGTCCCATGAGGAAAATTACTAAGTAAAAATCTATTGCAAAGTTTTCTTGACTCTAGTCCAAGGATTGGGTATCTGCTGATATCAAGTTAAAAAAATGTTGACTAAATATGTAGCTGACTCATTGAAGTAACAGCTGTTGTCTTAAACACACACCATATTTCTATTTTATCCGTACATTATCAAAATAATGAAGGTTCCAATTCAAAACTATGAAGTTTAAAAACTTGCTTTACTAAGTGATAAGATAAAAATTCAAGATTAACTGAGTTTAAATAAAAGCTTAACAGAGTGACTCTTGACTAGAGGGGAAGATGAATAACTCTATTGGATTTTTTTTATGTACAGGAAAACACGGTCCACTCTGATTATACCATACCACAGAGTGGAGCTTCTTATCTCCCAAATGATCTTTGTCTGACAGATAGCCCTTTAAACCGACATCAAACAACTTTTAATCTCATCTCTCAAGTTACTCACAGAATTAATGTTAATTAGCAACACTAACCTGCTAAGGAGAGCAGCACTGAGCAGGCTGAGGCTGACAAGATAGTAAAGTTTAGTAAAGAAATAATTGGATTTTAATGGACTTTATTTTAGCCATCACTGATCCATTACATATCCTTGTATCAGCCCCAGTGCTGACGTACGAACTATATGTTTTTAGACTGTGGAAGAAAATTGGAGTGCTACCTAGAGGAAATCTTGATATGCACAGGCAGAGACCCTAAACCTTCTTGCTGTCTGGCAATAGTACTAATGACTGATCTGCTTTGTTACGCCAAAATTATATTCGCAATTCATCAATTGATCTTTCAGACTGGACAACAGGGCCCCACTGTGAGCACTGCCGTCCAGGTAGCTTTGGTTCAGCCCTGGCTGATGGTGGTGGCTGTGTTCCTTGTGAGTGTAACGGACATGGTGACCCTCTCCGAGGCTACTGTCACAACCAGACAGGCCAGTGCTATTGCACTCACAATACCCAAGGACCACACTGTGAGTCCTGCCTGCCTGGTTACTATGGAGACCCCAGGTAAGGAGATCTTCATTGTATGTAATGAACACTTTTCTTTTATGTCTGGACTGACTGAAAACAATACAAACTCAAGGAATGGTACATTATAAACTCATACTGATAAAAGTGAAAACAGAGAAATTTGGTTGATATTTGTGTTGCGAGATTCTGTGGTCATGAATTGTCTATCCCTTTTTTTTAATAGGAACAATGGCACATGCTACCGCCAGTGCCAGGGCCGGTCTGTGCTGCTCTCTTCCACTGCCCCCTCCATCATGTCTCTGTCATCTTCTCTTGGATGGCGAAGTGGCACAGAGGGAAAAGGAGGGCTTTCCCATTGCCTGTGGGTGCTGTCTGTGACCGAGAACCTGGCACCTTGTTTGCCAAGACAACTGTGTCCACCTGTAGCCCTCACTCTACATCCAGACTCACATACATATTGTAAAGTGAGTAAAACATACTACATAGATATCTTTGCTGTAGTGCCAACGTTTTCATTAATTCTTTAACTTTCTTATAATGTTCCTTCTGCTTTATTTTGCAGAGCTCATATGTCTATGTGTTTGATGGCCTTCCTCGTTTTCTTGGCAATGGAGTTGTGCATTCAGATCACAACCTACTTGGCGCATTTTGTGGCACCACAAGGACTCAACCTATCACAGTGGAGGCCACATCAGGTATCCTTTGAATCTGACACTTCCAACTGTGGCAGCAGCTTAAGTGGCTTATTCATCAATAGACACTGGAACCCTAATCTGGGTATTAATCAAAATCGAGCTATAAAAGGAAAATCAACTAGTGTAAAGTCACTTTTACAATATTGTGTCTTTTTTTCCACTAGGTGTGATCTCAGTCTACTTTGAGGCCAATGTCTCCTCAAACAAACCACAAGGCTTCAATGCATCTTTTTGGGTGCGTCGATGTCACCAGAGCTCTGATGAGGGCGAAGAAGGGTCACCTGTATGTCCGGGTGGAGCCCAGTGCCTAGGAGGGCTCTGCCAATGCCCTCACGGATACGGGGGACCCCACTGTGACCGACCCTTGTGTCCTCATGATTGTGGAATGGCAGAAGGAAGAGGAGTTTGTAATACAGTAAGAATTTAATTTATACAATTTATACTAAGACACGTTTGGTTTAAATTTTTTTTTTTGTTATTTTAACTTGTTTTTAATAATAATAATTTATTTTGGGGAATGGATGTGTTTGGGAATTCATAAAATGTGAAATTTCCTTCAAATTTAGTATTTTAGTACTATGCTACCATAGCTTATTTGGTAGCTGTATACTCTGCTATTCGCTGTGTTCTTATTAATCCTGGACTATAAATATATCTAATAATAATATCTATTTCTATGACTGTAGTGCATTTTCCTTGTTATGTTTCTAGCATTAAATAACATATTTCTATAGTCAGGAACCTTCCAGCTGTATGTAGAGTTGTTTGTGCGTTTGGAGACGCAAAGCCGCACTGGAGATGTAAAAGGATCCATATGAACATTTCACAATCGGTCATAGTGTGACAGTAAATTATTTTGCATATTTAAAATACACAATAACCACTGCAAAACTACAAAAACTGAATCATAACTGAGATAAGTAGTGAAAGTACGGTGGCCGATGCGTTTCAATCAGAACAGGGGCAAATTATGCAAGAAATGCAGGTTAAACTACCAGGAATTACCAAAACAAATATTCCTAGTTTGCATACCAACACATTTTGTTTGTTTCAGTCTTTGGGAGTGTGTGTGTGCTCAGCCAACTGGGCTGGTTCAGACTGCTCGGTTCCTCGAGACTCCAGCAGCCTGATTTGGGAAACACTGCTGGACACACAGCTGACAGTGGTATGACCAGAACACAACTGAACAGTAGATATGTTTTAATCTGCACAATTCATGAAATTTATAAAACCAAGAAATTCACACATTTTCATGTGTGCATTTTGCTCCGCAGAACCAGGCCCACAGGTTTCTCCAAAGGATGGGCCACTCTATGGTGGCTGGACCACAGGGCAACCTCTGGATGTATGGAGGACTCTCTCTTTCAGAGGGCATTCTGGGAAATGTCTACAGGTAGGTGCATGTAACTGCAGACCATATTACTAATGTCATAAAACGTTTAAGGTATTATTGTATGTATGCATATGTACTGTATGTACGTAGCACATGTGTTGTCTTTACATGTGTAGGAATGCATCTTGTCTCTGGTTCATTCAGATATTCTGTGTTGGAGCATCGTTGGACCCAAATGCTGACAAGTTCTGTAGAAGAAGGCTCAACTCCTAGTGCTCGCTACCACCACGCCTCTGCACTGCTGACCACTCATGAGTCTGGCTCTGGAAGCCAGACAACCACTCACAACTTCATGCTGGTGGTGGGTGGTGTCACGGAAAACGGTGTTGCCATAGATACCTGGAGTCTGAATCTCAGCAGTTTAGTCTGGAGAGAACACAAGGTTAAAATTAAATTTCAAAAACACATATTTGAAAAAAAATCTAGTTTCTTTTTTTCCATTTCTAGAAAATAAAGTTTGTTCCTTCTCTGACAGAGCTCAGTGCTGCCACCCGTGGCTGGCCATACTTTGACTGTACGCCGTGATTCTTCTGTGCTGTTGATTGGAGGTTACTCTCCAGAGAACGGCTTCAACCACCATCTACTGGAGTTTAACCCTCAATCTGGAAACTGGACCATTGCCCCTCACACTGGCACACCACCAACAGGTTTGTGAGACCTTTTTCTGATAACAGTTGGGACCTAGTTTCAACAAAGTAATTTCATGACTGATGAACCACTGTTATACACACAGACTGTTTATTATTATTAACATTCAAGACAAAGATTCATATAGAAAACTTTTTTTTTTCTTTAGTACTAAACTAACTTTTTTTTGCCTTCTGTTATGCAATCAGGTTTATATGGCCACTCAGCCATCTATCATGAGCAGACAGATGCCATCTATGTTTTTGGAGGCTACCGCTTTCATGTAGAGACTGTTGAGCCATCAGGCGAGCTTTATAGTTTGTACTACCCCAACCTGACCTGGTCTCTGCTGGTCCCCTCACAGGGAAATAAGGTAAGTCTCCCTTAGTCTCGATACCACCCTTACAGCTAGTCAGTCGTCAGTCAGTTCATTGCAAAATATAACTTTCTATCTGTCATCTCTTTCCTATGCAGCCCCTATCCCGTTTTTTTCACGCGTCAGCCCTGATCAAAGACACCATGGTCATTGTTGGGGGAAGGACAGAAGCAGAAGACTATAGTAACTCAGTGTCTCTGTACCAGATAAACTGTAACACCTGGATCCAACCGGGTAACTGTAAGAATGGTCTTCTGCAGATTCAGTTATGTCTAAACATTATTTAGCATACCATAACTTAATGTGTTTTTCTTTCTTTTCAGTGTCAGCTGTAGGAGATCCAGTTAATCGATCAGTCTCTCTTGCCATGACAAACTGGGATGGCCGTCTGTTCCTGTCAGGAGGCTTCAATGGTGTTACACTGGGCAGACTCCTAACACTGACTGTGCCCTCTGACCCCTGTGCTGTGCTGCCCACACCAGAGGCCTGCAACACCACCACAGGCAGCTGCATCTGGTGTAGGGGAACCTGTGCTTCTTCTGATACTGCAGAGAGGTAATGTGGCTGAAAAAAACTAGAAATAAATAATGAGTTCTTATATTATGTTCCACATAATTTTCTATGGTCTTAATCTTACAATTTAAAGTGCCTTGAGATTACTTTTTTGTAATTTGGTGCTGTATAAAAAAAATTAATTGATTTGTGTAGCTACTTGGTAATATCAATTCTACTCTTGATTCTCTTTCTCCCCCTCCATCAGAATGGGCTGCCTCACTGGACAGTCACCCTGCTCCCCGACACCTCGTCAGCCAGATCAGTGTCGCAGATTGAAGACCTGCAGCGAATGCCTCGCCCGACACCCTAAAACATTCTCAAGTCCATCACAGGTAACATACAAAACCCTCACTCTAATATCACTAGCACAGAGTGCAACAGTGACTGTCAGCTAACATCTGTTTACTGAATTTACCAGCATGGTCTACAATGTAAGTGGTGCACAAACTGTCCAGAGGGGGCCTGTATCAGCAGCTCTGTTAGCTGTACATCTGAACATGACTGTCGGATCAACCAGAGAGAGATATTCCTGTCCAGTAACTGCACTGAGACCAGCTGTGAGGCTTCTGACTGCCCTAAGTGTACTGCTTCTGGGAAATGCATGTGGACTCGCCAGTTCAAACGTACAGGTTGGTGGTGCAGTTTTGCCTTTATAAATTTTAATTCTCTCATTTTGTTTAAATTTTAGTCCACCTTGGTGAAACCCTTCTTGGAGCCAGCCCTTAATTAAGATTCTGTAATGAAGATCACCACACCTAGTAGTGTATGGATGAATTATTATTTTGAGATTAATTGTGCATCTCAAATCATATAGCACTTGAAGTTTCAGCTGAGTTTTGATAATCAAGACACTCTGAAGTGTTCCACTAGAAACACTGATTGTGTTGTGATTTTTCCAGGTGAGACGAGGCGCATCCTGAGTGTGAACCCCACCTATGACTGGACATGTTTCAGCTACGCCCTGCTTAACGTTTCACCCATGCAGGTGGAGTCTTCTCCCCCTCTGCCATGCCCTCCACCCTGCCACACTCTCCATACCTGCAGCCTCTGCCTGAGCTCCAGAGGCTCTGATGGGGGCTGGCAGCACTGCGTGTGGAGCATGGCTCTGCAGCAGGTAGAACTGTATTTCATAGGAGTTCATTAATAAAAATGTGTTTATATAACTAACCTCTCTCCCCTTCTTCCAGTGCATGAGCCCATCTTTCATGCCGCTGCGATGTGAGGCGGGTCAGTGTGGTCGTCTGCTTTCTGGGGGGGACTCTTGCTCTCCACAGTGCTCCCAGCTCACCCAGTGCTCCCAGTGCATTGCCAGGCCTCAGTGTGGCTGGTGTGCTACTCGCGGGGGCAATGGGGCTGGACGCTGCCTACAAGGAGGACTTGATGGTAAGAAATATCTTTTCAGTTAATCTTCTCACATGGAGCTGAGAAGTGTAGAGTGTAACCAGTTAAATGTGATATTTGTCTCTTTGCAAGTTTTTACTTTTATAATCCCTGATTCACTCATCTTCCACCATTCTTGTCTCCCAGGTGTGAGTGAGGGTGTTTGTCCCCTGAGAAACAGCAGTTGGTCTTTTCTCCACTGTCCAGAGGAGGATGAGTGTGCCAACGGCCATCACCATTGCAACAGCACCCAGGACTGTCACAACCTACCCCAGGGATACCACTGCACCTGCAAACAGGGTTATATACTCAGCAGGTAACGCTGAATGCACAGGCATAGGTCAAAATATGTTATTTCGTTTTATTGCAACTGGAAAGGTTTACTCCAGATCTTCTTTTCTTTATTTTTCCTCTTAGCGTTTCTGGTCAGTGTGAGCCAGTGTGTGCACAAGGCTGTGTTAATGGGACGTGTGTGTCCCCAGGAGTTTGCCTGTGTCACTTTGGCTTTGTGGGAGATAACTGCTCCTCCCAGTGCAGCTGCAACAAACACAGCAACTGTGCTGGTGTTAACAAACCAGATGTTTGTCTTGAGTGCCATAATAACACCATAGTAAGTGCTTACAGTAATACACATCCACATACTGTTCTTCCACTTTTGTTGGTGTATATTGATTTCCCTCCCCCACCTAATTCTAGGGTAAGCACTGTGAGAAGTGTAAGCCACTGTTTGTGGGCTCTGCCAAAGGGGGAGGGACCTGTCGTCCATGTCGAGAGTTTTGCAAGGGAAACAGTGTTGTGTGTCTGTCCCGTGATGAACACAAAAAGGCCCTTGAAAACCCACGGCAGTTCCCTCTAGATCCCAACATTGTAAGTGTCTGAAATTCTTATCTTGATTTTAAAAAAGTAGTATGTTTTTTTTTTAATCACAGCTTTTGTTAAGTATCAGGGTACATCTTTCTCTTTCCAGATTGAGTCCTGGGTTTCTGAGGGTCCCACAGAAGAAAACGCTGTGTGCGTAAGCTGCCAGAACAACAGTGTGGGAGACAAGTGTGAGAGCTGCCTCAGTGGCTACTTCTTGCTGCAGGGGAAGTGTGAGAAGTGAGTAATAGTCAAACTGATATTTTATCTTATTGTTGGGATGCCTCTGTGTATTTTTCTTGCTAGTGTTAAGATTTTGATCTCTCAGTTTATTTGAGCTTTCTCCTCCTTGATGTTTGAATTTCCTTCTCTTTATTGTAGGTGTCAATGTAATGGCCACGCAGACACGTGTAATGAACATGATGGTACCGGTTGCCCCTGCCAAAATAATACAGAAACCTCCTCGTGTTTAAGCAGTCCTCAGAGTGACCGGAAAGACTGCTACAGGCAACAGGTTTGTACAGGCTAGAGTTTATAGTAATTAAAAACTATGTGTCATAATATATCTTCTCTAGATAAAAACAACATATTTAATAATATGTATCATTTTCTGACCTTGCTCTTTTATTATTGGAGTTTAATCAAACTGTATTTGCTTTCATTTAGTGTGCCAAGTGCAAAGACTCCTTCAATGGCACACCAGTCAATGGACGCCAGTGTTACCGTCAGTTCAATGTGGACACTGAGTGCTGTTTCGATCCCACATCCCAGACCAACTGCTTCCATGATCCCACCATCCGCAACCTGCCCAAAGGACGCACCGTCTTCTTCGCTGCCCAGCCAAAGTTCACCAATGTGGACATTCGGGTCACCATTGATGTCACCTTTGGTGAGGTAGAGGTGTATGTGTCCAACTCTCATGACACCTTCATCGTGGATGTGGACCGGTACACAGGAATTCACACCATCAAGATTGAAGAGGAGTCTATAAATCGGGGAACAACAATGGATAAGGATTCTCCTCCATCCCCTATAAAGGTGTTTGCCAACACCTCATCCAACCTTGGGGGTCCAGTGCTCTCCCACAACCCATTGCAGCTGCAAGCAAAACCCCCAGGGCCAGAGAGAGAAATTAGAGAAGAGCGGGCTGAAGGACTCATCACCTACATCACTGTGTGGAAACCACAAACTGTGCTGATTGTCCGTGGTGTTCGAGATCGTGTGGTCATCACCTTCCCCCATGAGGTGCACTCACTGAAGTCCAGCCGCTTCTACATCGCTTTGAGAGGTGTGGGAACTGACGAGAGGCAGGGAGAATCGCAGGGCCTTCTGTTTCTGAGACAGGACCAAGCACACATCGATCTTTTTGTCTTCTTCTCTGTTTTCTTCTCTTGCTTTTTCCTTTTCCTGTCTGTCTGCGTCCTCCTGTGGAAGGTGAAGCAGTTCTTGGACTTCCGTCGTGAGCAGCGTCGACACATCCAGGAAATGACCAAAATGGCATCAAGACCCTTTGCTAAACTCACAATATACCTTGAGCCAGAGGAGCCTCAGCTTATCTACTTGCCTTCAGCTGGTGGAGGACTGGGGGGCAGCACTGTATCACTTGCTCATGCCCGCACGAGCAAGTTAGGGGGAGTGGTGGTGGGCCAGAGAGGCAGGGCAGGAGTTGTTTCCTATAAACATGACTCAGGCTCCGGACCCACAGGCCACCATCACCTCGCCCTGGGTGGAGGGGGCAACAGCGGCCAGCACCTGCCACTGCATTACCTGAACACCCACCACTATGCCAGCACCACCACTGGCAACCAGGCCTCACATCACCACCCATCCACTTACAGCGGCTATCAACACTTTTGCCGTTCTGACCCTTTCCTCTCTCAGCTCATGGGTTTTTCCTATTCGTCCTTTAAAGTAGGGCCCATCACCCTGGAGCCCACAGATGACGGCATGGCTGGAGTGGCCACTGTCCTCTTCCAGTTGCCCGGAGGTGTCTTGGCTCCAAATCGTGCCTGTCTGGGCTCTGCACTGGTTACTTTGCGTCAGAACCTGCAAGAATACTGTGGTCATGGCAATGGAGGGGGGCACCCTGGGGCAGGTGCAGGGCGCAAGGGGCTGCTAGGGCATCAGCACCTGACCACTATGGCTATGTAGGGAAATAAGGGATATAAATAGAATAAGACTGAGATAAAAGAGATGGAATAAGTTAAGTGTTTGATATATAATTAGTTTTTTGAAAGAAACCTAGCTGCAAGGCAAGAGTCCAACAGAAAGTTACGTCAAAGTCAGTTAATGTGAGCATTTTGAACACAGTTGTACATACACTGTATAATGAATTACTGTCTTTTATTGTATTATGTATTGCTATCCTGCATTTCAGTGCTTCACATGACCAAGCCAGCTGTCTCTAGAGTGCACTACAATTGCTATACATAGATACAAAACAATGTTGCATCCTGTCTGTGATCATTAGAGGTATGGGCACACCTGATAGTCAGCCTCATACAAAGACTGAAGCTGGACTGTCGATATAATTCTTCTCATTGACCATCAGATGTGTTAAGAAAGACATCCACTCACGTTGGAACCAACATGTGCTTTATACCCCAAAAAGTGACAATCAAAATTGCCATTGAGAACAAAAAACATATAAAATTGGTTCAGCATAATGTGCTGGATCCTGATTGTCAGCTCAGCGCAGGAAAAAAAAGTCAAAGTTGCTTGTGAGATGGTTTTTATACAATAGACGACATGAGTAATTTATAATTATTACTCGGTATATGGCAGGCTTCTAACCTATTATATTTATGTTGAACTGACTCCTGAGAATGGTTTTGCATATTCATTCACCTGCTCTGTTGCCGTGGTATTTGTTTCTCTGCTCATCTGCCTTCACTTCTTGCCTTGTCTGTGAGTCATCTGGCTTACACTTAAAACTTGTGTTAATGTGTGGAAATATGTTCCAAAAAGCTCCTGGAGGATCTAATAACAGTCACACGTTTGACACTCTCTCATTATGTGTTTTTGTAAAAAAGAATTAAGGATAATGTTTTCAATATTACTCTTCAGTTCCTGACACTACAATAATTTAATAACACAACAGAGCTTATCCACAAAAAATAAGGAATGATGTGTCCTTGAAACACTACATTTTGTTGAAAAGAAATATATGTTGGTGTTCGGCAAGCTTTATTGGACTGCTTTTCTGAGTCAGCGTGCCTGCTTAGATGACTATTAGCAAATCGTAGCTGCAATTTGATCCAAAAAATTGGATGTGGAAAAAATACAGTATGAAAAATGGAAAACGTTTGGTTAGAAAGTTCTCCTGGTGAGAGACTTTTCAAAGACTTAAAAGCATTTTTATTTACAATGAGACTGAATGTCTTCACTGGTTAGTAGTGGAGTTGGTATTTTTTGTTTTCTCTCTTGTTTTTATTTTTTGCACTGCATGGAGCCCATGAGCCCCATTTTTCATGTGAAACACTAAGAGCAGATACCGTCCAGCCTCAGATGGAACACAGTGTCAAGGATGAACTCAGAATGGTGCTACTGGTTTATCAAATGAAAAAAATGTACTCATGGGATAGTTTATCAAATAATCACTGTCACTGTGACAGCCCTCCACAAATAGGCATTAACAGTGTTCTATTTTGGTCTTGTATCTTTGTGTCTGTTTTTTTTACATACTTTATTTTTGTACATAATTTCTCTTGTTTATTTTTTGTTTTAAAAGAAGGGAACAGTGATGTACAGAAGATTGCGTGAAGATTCTCTGTCTTGATTCAGCTGAAATAAAGTCTGTGGAATATGATTGTGTGCGAGTGTTTTACAGAAGAGAAAATCTTGCAATCAGTATCACTAATGTTATTAGACAATGTTACATCAAATGAAAATGGACATTTATAACTAAGATATTAATACAAATAATGTTGCCATAATGTAAACAAAAATATTTTAAAAAATAATTAAAGCTAAATAATAAAAAAGCAGCTAATGATGTCAAAATCAAGGATTTGTGTTGTATTAAAGTGTATCTAGATTTACTGTATTTTCTTTAGAAAAAAATCCAGATCTTAATTACTAATTATTATTAATTGCAATGGATGCTGCATTTAAATTGCACCTGTATCTAATGACTTGACATCAGCTCAGCATTTAACACCATTTTGCCAGAGCTCCTCTACACAAACCTCTCCTAGCTGACCGTGCTTGAGCCTCACAGTGGATCATCAACTTCCTGACAGACACCAGGCAGTACAAGAGGCTGGGGGCAAAAAAAAAACCCACCTCATCCCATCTAACCATCAGCATAGGTGCACCTTGTGCTCACTCTCCTCTGCTGTCTGTACACAAATAACAACGCCTCCTGTATCTCCTGCGTTAAGCTCAAGTTTGCAGATGACACAACTGTCAGACTGATCCAGTGTGAAGATGAACCTGCAGACGAGAAGTGGCACAGCAGACATCCTGGTGCAGCCACAGAAGCCTGGAACTAAACTCCCTAAAGACGGTACAGTTGATAATAGATTTTAGAAAAGCCCACCCAACTCCTCTCTCACCATGAACAGCACCACAATCATCGCTATGGAGTCAGTTCTGGACATACCGGGCACCATAATCTAAGGATCTTAAATAGGGTATTAACATATGCTTCATAACAAATAAGGCCCAACAGAGGACCAGTTCTACACTGCCATCGTGGAGTCCACCCTCACAGCATGCATCATTGTCTGGGAGAGTGCAGGAACCAAACAGGACATTCAGATACTTTAATACGTGCAGACACTTAACTACTATTTTATGTTTATATCCTACCATTAGTAGGCTTAGGCCTGCGTCATATATCTTCTTTTTTTTTTTTTTATTGCTAGTACATTCCAAATTTAATCTCATCAGCTTATATCTGTCTGTCTGTATAAATAGATCTTTCAGATTTAGATCACAACGTCCTGTTGCCTCTTTGTTATGTTTGATTTACTCTGCATTAGTCTTTTGTTAATGGCTTATATATGTGTACATTTGGGAAGCCAGCAGCGAAACACATTCTTTGTACGCTTGCATACGGCCTAATAAACAGATTCTGATTTGAAGTTGCCTGGAGTGGACACGTGATTTTTGTGACTGTCGCTTTAATCGCATTGTGGGCTGTAACCTGAACATCGCTGATCTGAGCTCATTGGCCTGAGCCGCAGGAAGTGTTGTGTTTTTCCTGTGTTATTATCACCATACACTAATATAGCCTGCTACTGAACGACAGGTTAAATATCCAGAAGCAGCGTTGGGTGGATCGCGTCGTTTACGCCGTAAGTATTTTCTTCATAGCAGACAAAAGCGAAACATCGCTGACATCTGCACAGCTGCAAGAAAACTGCAGTAAAAGAGCCACAGCGTTAGCACTGCTGCTAGGCTAATACTGCAGCTCAATGTTATAGCTTAGCTATGTTGCTAACGTTAAATAACACAGATGACTAAAATGGAAATTAATATTAATATTTAAATATTTCTAACATTGATTTGCACGTTGCTGTATTCGTCTTCTAAGATGTTTATCTTAGTTGTGTTTTTCTGATCCACAGCACATTACAGAGACGAAATTCAAATGGTGATAACATGAAGGAATCTGATAACAAGAACTCGTTGCTAAACAAAGCACATAAACGGGAGGAGCATCACGATATGGTGATAGTTAAAACTGAAAATGAATTAGAGCTGGACGGTGATGCAGAGAAAGGCTCCAGTGAAGTGTACACTAATGGAGATGGACTTAACATCCAAATCAAAGAGGAGCCGCATTCACAGGAGATCAGCGAGGAATACAGCGACAGAGACACGTCAAGCTGTTCAGACTCTAAGCTTGAAACTGTCACATCCAGGTCAGAAGTTCACCATCAGCAGGGCCACATAAAGGACGAGTGCAACTCTGACCATCAGTCAGAATATGAAGTCAGTGGAGCTGCTGTCAAGCAGGAGTCAGAGTCGTGGATTAAAGAGGACAGAGACAGTGAAGATGAGGCAGAGGATCCAGGCAAGATCCAGCGAGATAACGAAGAGGGAGAGGAGCTGTGCACAGGTAGGAGTTATGAAACACACAGTCCCTGGGTATTATTTGCTATTATTATGTGCGTTTTTACTTGTTCTTTCTGGTTGTATTACCACCATGTCATGGTCTCAAATGTAGCCAAACTTCAGCTTAAAACACAGACATTGTTAGAAGTGTAATATAGCTCCACATGTAGTATTTTAGTTCTTTTTTTTTTTTTTTTTTTTTTAGAGATTTAAATCATTATAAAAGCCAAAATAACAGAGTTAAAGTAGCATGTTTTATCTTATGGATGCATGTTTGAAACACAATTGGTGTTTTGTATATACCTTCTTAGTTAAATAGATCTCAGCATCAATATAATATTAGCCTAAAAGTGCATTACTAGTGTTTACAGTATACATACTTTGTTTCTCATATATAAATAATTACATCTTAAATGTGTGAAATCATAACTTCTTCTGCTTCCTGTTTGTGTCCAACTCCCCTGCTTAGAGTCATCATCAGAATTCTTCCCATGTCCTCACTGCACTGTCTCCTTCACTGACTTGGAGTTCTTGGAGAAGCATGTCAAGTGGGTCCATCAGAAACAGTATCTGGCCAAACTGAAAAAATGCCTCTCAAGTCGCACACTAAACCTCATCCCCAAACACACCTGCTCAGTCTGCAGCAGCACCTTCAACTCTAAAGTACACCTTAGGGTCCATGTACGTGAAGTCCATCCTTCTGCTCCTCCTCGCAGGCTCCACCCCTGCCCAACCTGTGCACGCAGTTTCCAGTACCTGAAGAATCTGAAGAACCACTGTCAGCGCTGGCACAACATGTCTGTGGTTACCAGAGGAGGGCATCTCAGCTGTGCTGACTGTGGGAAGAGTTTCAAAGCTACCTGGGGTCAAGGGCCCCATTTATGTCATGAGCCCGATAACACAGAACATGAGGATAAACCTATTTGTCTGGACACTGGTGTACAGTGTCCAGAATGTGGCAAAAAAGTGCGCACACCTCAAAGCCTGGAGGATCACATGCGCACCCACACAGGCGACCGTCCGTTTGTCTGCAAAGATTGTGGCAGGAGGTTTGTGGAGCGCAGTGGATGGCGGCAACACATGAAGATACACACAGGAGAGAAGAAGTACAAATGTCAGGTGTGTGGAAAGGCCTTCTTAAGATCACACCACCTTAAGTGCCACCTAACCACACACTCTGGCAAGAAGGAATATTCTTGCTCTGAATGTGGAAAGCAGTTTGGATTTAAGTCAAGTCTGGATCTCCACCTGAGGACACATTCCAGTGAGAAACCCTTCCACTGCAATGTGTGTGGGAAGAACTTTAACACAAAGAGAAACCTAAGAGTACACTCCAAACTCCATACCAATGAAAAAGCTCATCAATGTGGTGACTGCGGGCTGAAGATTGGAGATCTCGGGGCTTTGAAAATACACCTGCGGACTCACACTGGAGAAAGGCCTTACCACTGCACAGTCTGTGGCAACAGGTTCATTCGCCTTGCACACTTGCGGAACCACCAACGCACCCACACTGGTGAGAGACCCTACAAATGCACTGAATGCGACAAGAGTTTCACTCAGTCTGGTGACCTGGTGAAGCATAAGAGGATACATTCTGGTGAAAAACCCTTTGAATGTCCAGACTGCCACCGCTGTTACACTTCATCTGGTGACCTGGGAAAGCACAGGAGGAGTCACACTAACTTGCGTCCCTACACATGTCAGGAGTGTGGTAAAAGCTTTCGCTTGTCAGGCCATTTGAAAACTCACATGTTAACTCACACAGGGGAGAAACCATATTGCTGCCCCAACTGCCTCCGTAGATTTGCTCGATCTCACCATCTTTCTGGGCATGTGGCTAAATGTCGCTGAAAAAGTCTGTAAATAAGCTAGTCCTGGTTTAAAGTGGTAATCATAGGTGCTGTATACAGTGTACTACTAGATTTTTAAATTAAATGTAAAAAAATCGAACTCTTTAAATATTTGTCAACATTGTGTAACCTTCTTGACTCAGACGACTGTTCTCACTATGAAAAGCAAATAAAATTTTGGTATTGCATGAAGCTTTTTAAAAGCACTATATCAGGCCTTGTATGAATTGTCATAAGGCTAAGTTAAAACTGGTTGTGAAGACACTATTGTAATGGAGGCATGTGGGCATGTTATGAAGCAGAGCTCATGCAGATAATTGGTTGTTTTGATCAATGCTGTATTATCTGTAAAAAAAAAAAAAAGGTTTAATAAATTATTTGATGCTACTCTGTGTTAAGTTAGTGGGGGAAGCCAAATTATTTGTAGTATTAAACACACAATTTTTTTGATTAGTAAAACTAAAAGGTTATGGTTTCAGAGAGATTTAACTGTGTTGTTCACTGAGATGAAGTTCATACTGGGGCTGACTGGATCAAACACTTTCACAGTTTGTGAACCATCAGTTTCCACAAAATACACATTTCTTTCCTAATGAATCAATTACATGAATATAGAAACACTGAAAATCGCATTCATCATTTCTCAGACAACACTGTGATTTCTTCAGTTTGCATTTTTTTGTCAATGGTCCAATATTAAAATTAGCTAGCTAACTAGTGCATATAGCAGGAAAGCAAATTCTCTGATTTCAGAAGTTGAAACCAGTGTTTGGCATTTTTATGTAATAAAATAACAGTTAACTGAAAAGCAAATTAGTTGCTTGTTTGTTTGTTTTTTTGTCAATAACTAATGTTTAGCACATTAAACATTAAAATGAATTTAAGCACACTATTTGTTGGAAACACATGAACAACTTACAGTTATCTTGTATTTTCAGAATCCCCCAAACTTCCATCCCCTTGAAAAAAAACAAACATTCTGTCTTTAAGGAGGAAAAAAAAGAGTAAAGATGTTTAACCTCTTTCCAAAGTCGCGCCTCTGCTTCCGAATCAAAAATCAAAGATGGCAGTCCAACGGCTAATATCAACATCGTCGTTCACCTGGACGGACGACTAAGTGGTAACATGAGGAACAAGTTAAAGTTTGTTTTCGGCTACGGCACTATAGAGTCTTTGACTATTCTGAAAACGTCGTAATGAGAGCGGTAAGTGTCATTAAACTTAATGTGGGTGTTTTCAAACATTACGTTTGTTAGCCAAATGTAGCGTTAGCTTTTTTGCTAATATACGAGGACAGAAAGAAGCTACCGCTAGTGCTAACCGGGCTATGCTAACATTAAACTATCTGTATTTTAATAAGATTGTGGATAAAAATGGTGGTTTCTGGGTATGGGTGTATTCTACGCTGGCTAATTTTGAAGTTAAGTTTAAGCTAGAGTTACACCAAATCCCCGCAGAAAGTTAAATTAACTAGCTTACACTCTGCCCATTCACAGCTCTGAACCAAGGTCAATTGATTTAACACACCTGATACAGGTAATCAGTAGTGGGTAGGGCAGGAATATTGGAAAACAAGCAGGAATTTGGGAACCACTGTCCTAGATCATGGTTATGTATCATGTTTACTATGAATTGGCTTTTTCAGTTAAATAACCTGTCTTCCTGTCTATGTTTAAAGTGAATTGAGGGTATGTGACACATTTGAACTGTGTTTGCATTTATATCACATTTTGTATGATATATGTCACATATATGTCACTTCATAATCATATGCATGATGCAGCATTTTATTTTGTAGAAACACTGTAATGGTCTAGGGCAGTAGACTAATAGTAGTCTAGTGCTTGAAAAATAAAACTAAAATCTCAGACACAGGGACTGCTAGTGGCTTTTAGGTAAGATACAGCAAGGAAAAGTTGGGCATTAAATCACATGAGTACAATCCAGTGTAATAGACTACAAGATTTTTATTCTCAAACAACATCCATTTCTACTGCTGATTAAATCATACACCAACGGTCTCACTTGGTGATGTAAAAATGATAATATGCAGACATTCTAAATGAAATGCCATTATATTGTGTAAAAGTTGCAAGATAAAAGGTTAAGTGGAAAAAGAAAATCACAGTTGGCCTTATTTTCCAGTTTGCATATTTGCAAGTGTTCTGGAAAGCTTAAACTAGCTTAAACTGACTTCTGAATTCTCTGCTTGTAATTTGTTGCCCTGCACTGAAAAGGCATGCAGCCATCATGACCAAGTGGAAAATGGGACTTCATTGTCAAAGGAGAAAACCGCTGTAGTAGGTAAGATGAACATACAGTGATTCACAAGAAGACCACTTCACCTTAAAATACTGAAGCCATAGGGGATGAAGAACAAATATCTTTGGTCAGTTGACTAATCATTCCTTGTAAGTCATCAGCAAAAAGAGGATGAGGACGTCCTAAGCATTGAATATTTCCCAAAAGGGAAAAAATTAAGTGCATTAAAAAGGGATTACTAACAACACGATCATGTTTGCAAAAAGATAACACCCCAAAGAACTCCATTTGACAAGTGTGGGTGAGTTGAAAAATGAAGAGAAGAGCATGAGCTTGAATGATGTTGACTGTAAATAAGTCAAAGAAGGGGAACCAGCAGAGCCCACGACACATGAAATCTGCCATGTAACAAAGTTTGGGAATTGGGGAATTTGAAGGCCTGAGGCATTTGTTAAGGGAGAGACTGAGCCACGCTTAACTGGACAGCATGAGGAAACGTCACATACTGAGGCCTTGTTAAGCAACACAAGTTATTCCCCTCACATTTAATTTTTTACTAATCCTCTTCAATGCAGCTAGG
Source organism: Ctenopoma kingsleyae (assembly GCA_032353495.1). Taxonomy (NCBI): domain Eukaryota; kingdom Metazoa; phylum Chordata; class Actinopteri; order Anabantiformes; family Anabantidae; genus Ctenopoma; species Ctenopoma kingsleyae. The sequence goes on along the minus strand of JAUBNQ010000008.1, from coordinate 7,872,710 downwards.
GACTTTTTTGAAAAGTTTTAAGACTGATTTTTACTAATTGGAATATTAATTTCTTGCTCAAACCTGTTTTAAGGGTGCATCTTATTGCTAATTTTGATTGACTATTGAATCTTAAATGGATTTCTTCTTCTTTTTAAGAGCAGCTCTAATTCATTTAATGTTATCACAGTAGTCTCTGAAGCACTGTCTTGTGCCTTCACCAAGTCACATTGTTTTCACCATTAAACCATGTACAGTTACAATGCAGTTATTCTACAGTGCAAGACCTCATGAATATATTTGCTGGACAGAGATGTTGAGCTGTCATGCCGTTAAAACTAAACAGTAGAATTTCTTTTTACAGTGGCAATTCAAAGCTGTGTGTACGACTAAGTGATTTGATCTTTTTTGGTGATATACTAAACTCTTCAGAAGTTGCCTAGAAATGCTAAAATACGTGGTTGTAAGGGACAGAAGTCACCACCACAGGGTCACACACCTGGGCTTCTTTATTGTTATTGACCCAGAAAAGAAGAGTTCTTCCTAGGTCATTGTGTATCAGTGTAAAGGAAGTGCATGCATTGAGGAGAAAACGCTACTCTGTTCACAAAAAGTCACAAGTGAGTTACTGCATAAGTGTTCAACTAAACAAC
>JAUBNQ010000008.1:7829006-7844281 GCA_032353495.1 Ctenopoma kingsleyae | reverse complement strand
AAAAGGACACCCAAGTATGCTCCAGAGTCATGTATCAGCAAAATTCTTCAGAGTGGCTTTTCAGTCAGGCAGCAGAACAGTTGTTCCTGTCTGTCATTCAGCCTCAATCTGTCTAATGTGTCATTTTATAAAAAAGATAATGACTTAAAACTGGTTACTGGAGCTGGTGTCAACACTAACATTACAAAATGTCTCTTTCTCAACTTTAGCACCACAACCACAGACAGTGGTATGCTCGAAGTATTCAGTCTTTTGATCACCATTGTTGCATTAAAACAAACACAAATCAATCAATTACAATAAAGAATCAGCACAAGAGAAGTGATTCATAAGAACTTAATAAAAATTTTTAAAAAATGACTCTTACAGAACAAAATCAACAATAATGGATATTATCTCTTTCAATCTGATTTAGTTCTTAGTACAGATAAAATAATTATAGTGGGTGACAAATGGTGTTTAAATTGATCATTTAATAGTTTTTCTCCTAAACGCTCTTTTATCTGACCACTTTTAATAACATTTGAATTTACTCTAAAGGATTTAGGAAATGTTGCCCCTCTGAAAAAGAAGGTAGTAAATCAGGAGACGCTAGCTCCATGGTACAGTTCATAAATCCATAGCTTAAAGCAGACATTGCAAAAGCTGGAAAGGACTGCACAACAGCTCTAGATTTGTTTGTAAGACCTCAGTCTTACTTAGACTGCTTCTTTCCCGTGGATTACGCAGAGTTAATTTCAATAATTCATCTGAATCATCTGCCTGTCTCTTAGACTCTATCCCAACTAAACTACTCAAAAATGTTTTACCGTCAATCAGAATGCCCATATTGGATCAGATCAGATCTTTTTTTACTAACGGGCTACATACCACAGGCTTTTAAGATTGCTACTCTTGTCCCAGGGGTTTAGCCAATTATAGACTGATCTAAAACCTGCCCTTTATCACTAAAATCCTTGAAAAAGGTGTTTCAAAGCAATTACGTGACCACCTGTGACCGCGCAGGAACAATTTCTATGAAGATTTCCAGGCAGGATACATCATAGTACAAAAAGGGCACAGGTAAACGTCTCCCAGCTTCAGACAATGGACTTCTCTGTATACTTGTCTTGTTAGATTTTAGTGCTGCATTCGACACGATAGATCACAACATTTTATTACGCTCACTGGAACATGTGATGATAAAGAAACAGCACTAGGCTGGTTGTAATCTTATCTATCAAATATATTAATAATATCTATCAAATATATTAATAATGATAATTAATAAATTATTAATAAATGTTAATAAATCTTCCATGCACACAAAACTTAGTTATGGAGTTCCACAGGGTTCTGTGCTTGGACAGACAGTCTTTTCACTTTTACACATGTCTATATCACTCTATACATGTTTATACATGCTGAAGCCAGAGTTGTGGAATTCTGGAATTAGCAACAGAGATTATGTTCTGGACTACTTGTGGTCTCCTTGAGTTTCCAAATGTAAAATAGGAGGCAGAGCCTTTAGCATCAAGCTCCTCAGTTTAGGTTCAGGAGGCGGACACCCTCTGTACTTTTAAGACTAGTCTAGTCTCTTTCCTTTTTGATAAAGCTTATAGTTGGAAGTGGCTCAGGTGACTCTCTTAGTTATGCTGCTGTAGAGTTTGTCTGCTCCCTTGATACACTGAGGTCCTCCTCTCCTCTCCTCCTCGTCACCCATTTCATGTCATTAACTTTGTGTCTTCTCTGTCCTGTAGTTGTGCTTCATCCTCTCTGTCTCCCTCGCTCTCGCTCTATATCTTTCTGCATGTAGTGTATCTCCACCCTCAGAGCTGTGTTTCCAATGTGGAGTTACTGGCCAAACCAACCTGCCCAGATTTTTGTCTGCTGCTTGTTGTTGTTGTTCTTCTTCTTATTCTTTTGTTGTCCATTGTTCTTTTCCCTCTCCTCTTTCTACTTACCCCAACCAGTCGAGGCAGATGGCCACCCATCCTGAACCTTGTTTGCTCAGGTTTTTTCTCTCTAATATTGCCTAGTGCTTGCTCAAGTGGGATTGTTCAGTTTTCTGCATCATTCTTTATACAGTTACATTCTGTGTAAGGTCCTAAATCTTACACTGTAAAGTGCCTTGAGGTGACTTTTGTTGTGATTTGGCGCTATAAAAATAAACTGACTTTAATTGAATCACAACAGTTATTTTATTTTCTGTCATTTTAAATGTGTTAAAATCACAGTCTCTTTCACTCTGCACTACACTACTAAACTATTTTAATAAAGTTATGGAAATTTGTGTTGAAAGTTCTGATGGAGGTTATGCTGACCACTTGCTGTTGTCCTGTTTTCATTCCGGTAAGTGTGATTTGAAGGAAAATGACAGCGTTGATCTGTAGTTTTTAGAACATTATTCTAATTATTCAAATTATCTAGAATGCAGTAGCATATTTAGCAATATATTTTTTAAATTTATAATACTGTTCAATGTCCCTATTCTCAGTAAGAACACAAAACCATAGTTTTATTTATAAAAGAAAAACTAAAATTGCCATAGAAGAGAAGAACCTATACAATTCCTATTCTACACTGTGTGTATGGAAAATTTAACTTATCCTGTAACTATATGCGCATTTCAGCAGTTGGAATTCAAGAGCTGAAGGGTGTAGTAAGTTACCAATAGTGCACTGATCAAACTGCCTTTCAACCTGTGGTGCATCTTTATTTCACTGTCCGTCTGGTAAGGTAGCCCACACCTCTGGCCTCATATACCACAGCCTTCACCTCGCCAGCCTTTGCCAACAAATACACAACATACACTGCGATAAGTGGTGTGTGTTTACAGCTTGTTCATTTCCACTCTCCAACTCTCAGCAGAGGAAAAGAATGGGTGAGAGTGGGGAAAAAAGAGAGAGAAAGGTAAAAACGATGGGGAGAGGGAAGGGGCTATCGGAAAGGAGAGGGAGGGCTTGTGGGGAGTGTTTTTGTCCTGGAGAGAAATAGCCCTCTAGGTTGTAATTGGAGGGAGGGAGAGAGGGAGAGAAAGAGAGCGAGTGAGAGGAGGGAGGAAGAGACAGGAGAAATTGCTTGGCTGGGGCTGTGTGGGATGATAGTGTTTTTGACAGGTAAATAAGGCTGTGATTGTCGACAGTTACACTGCACCTAGCTGACCCTCACACACACCGGCTGCCTCCATCTATATTTCACTCTGACACACATGCTGACTCTCTGCCTCCGTCTCTACCACAACACACACACGCACATTCATGCATGTACATGCACCGAAACACGCTGACGATGTTCTCACTATAACTTATAGCTTGCTAATATGTACACAAAATGTGTTTGTTTTTAGCAGTAAGTGAAATTATCTCAATTTAGGACAAGTTTTTCAACTTTGGTTTGCTTCATTAGTCAATTATAAAACCCACACAATTGAGACAGACCCAGGTTTACCACAACAATGCAGTATGTTTTCACTGCACTGTGGACAACATAACAGGAAACACAAAGAAAAAATGACCACGGAACTAATTCAAGAAGCTCTGTGACACAGCTGCACCAACAATAGAGCAGTAAAACCTTCACAAATACAGTAACTGTACAGGTATATGTCCTATTTGGTGCTGTTTTTAACATTTGTTCATAGATAGATATATGGTTAGACTGCTGCTGCCTCTGCAACACACAGCAAGTAGTATCTCTTCCTCCTACTCCCTTTTCCCTTCCTTCCATCTTCCCATTCTCTTTTATCAAGTCAACAGCCGTCTCCCCCTCCCCTCCTGCCTGCCCTGCATCCCTCCTCTCCTCTTCTCTCCCCTCCCTCTCTCACTCTCTCTCCCGCCCTCTCTCACTTCTATCTCAAGTGTTTTCAATTTTATTCTAGAGTGGAATTAACTACCCCCGATGTCAAATTGCCGACGAAATCGATAATAATATCTTTACAAAAGAGGATATTCCAGTCTCTCGCGTCGGCTTTTGAAAAATGGAAAATTTAGCCGAGATTGATTCATTAGTTGACACGTTATAGGACGGTATAAGTATTGATCGCGGCCTGTCATGTCCCATCTCGGCTAATCGAAGCTGAGGCGCTCTGTCGATGGGCGCATTTTTCATAATTCCGTCGCCGGGGAGAGAGACCAGTCGGCAGAGGCGACTGCAAGGCACAGAGAGAAAAAGAGGAGAGTATGGGGGGCAGAAGAAAGATAGACGGGGGGAGAGAGATGACTTGGGGGGGGAAATAGGTAGGGGGCAAAGAGTGGAAGAGCGAGAAATAGAGTGAAAAAGAGGCATGGGGTAAAAAAGGAGAAAGCAGTTTTGTGTGTCTGTGCTTGTGCGCGCCTACACCCGTTTGTCCATGCAGCATCTCCAGCCCAGAGGCCTCGGGGTGAGGCAGAGAGGGAGCCACAGGCAGGAGAGGGTATGTTAATGGTGCAGGTATTGGGGCGTAGATAATTAATGCATTAACTAATTAAAGTCAAACGGGGGAGATAACGAGGTGGAGGGAAGTATAAGGAAAAGGGAAAAGACGGCGGGATGGAGAGAAGGAGAATTAGGGCGACAACAGGGGAAGATTTGGTTTTAATAGCGAGCGAAGAGATGCGGAGAGGTGTGAAAAAGGAGAGATGAGAGGGAGGATGAGGGAGACCGAGGGGAGGTGTTGGGCGGCGGGGGTGGGAAAGCTCAAGACGTGGGGAGGGGGGGTGGGGTGAAATAAATAGAAATTGAATGGCTTGGGTGCGAGCAGAGAGAAGTTCTGAGGCGGAAAAAAATATAAAGAGGAGTGAGAGAAGACACAACGACAATGATGGAGAAACTTTTGATAGTTGTGCAATTCGTTTGGAAAGTTGGCATTGGCGTGCTCAGGACTTATAAATCCAACATAATGCCACTCCTCTGGCAGTCTTGTCACGAGTTGCACAAATCCAGGGGCCCCGTCAATCAACAAAAGGAGGTTGTTGGAAAGGAATGGAGTCTACCTGTTTGTCTTTTGGTCTAAAGTCTGAAACCCCCAGTCTCCATTGTTCCCTGTTGGATATAGAACTCTAGATTATAGGTCATCATATTGCACAAGGATTCACAGTCTCCGAAATAAACGTCAAGGAGGTCCATTCGCTTACCTCACAGAAAAATCTCCTCCTGAAGTAAATATATAGTCTGCTTTTATCATCTAGGTCATCTGTTGCTCCACCGTATTATCGCTCACCATATTCTATAATGATTCTGAAGTTTCACAAATGTCAAAAATGAATTCATCCACTATAAAAAACTGTCTAGTAATGGGCAACAGATTCTCAAAGAGTCAGTGAACCTGACAGGAGCTTTGCTATTAGATACCAACTCATAGACAAAAACATGTCATGCAGCACATTCATTTCTTTAGTTTGGATGGTTGTAACTGTCATCTGCATCATTTACCTGTGAACATTTTACATTTGGTCTGTTTTTTTGTCCATTATGACAGACCACAGTATTATGACCCAAAATGATGGGTGTTAATTCCAATTCATTAAGAGATTTTCAAAGAATCACTGGCTCTTTCTGCAGTTCATCCATTTGCCATTACATAGCAACTTATTGGCATTTGTCTTGTTCATTTCCAGTTATGACCTGCCTCTACAGCATTTCTTTCTCAGTACATTTTTATTTGGTCAGTGTTTCTGTCCACTGTAAGACAGACAACCAAATTATAGCTCACTGTATTCTACAACAAGCCATTAAGTTTTCAAAAATGAAATTTCAAACGCGGAAATGACTAAAGCAAATTTACCTGTAAAGAAAACAATACGATCTAAAAGGCTCCCAGAGAATTACTGGACCTTCAGAAGGTCACCCATTTGCCAGTATATAGCAGCTCACAGCAAAAACCTAGCATTTGTCATGTTCATTTCTTTAGTCTGCTTGGTGGTAAACTTTAGACCTTTATCTTTTGGTCCACTAAATTATAGCTCGCCGTGTTCTTGGAGGATTCACAAATTGATACCGAATTTTCATTCATTCACCGGTAAAAGAAAATAGACCCCAAAGAGAAAATCTTATAGTTCAGTACAAGAATCTGTCACTCGTTGTTACAACATCTCAACCATTTGCCAACTCATGGCCACAAACGCACAGTTTGTCATGCTAATTCCTTTATTTTGATTGGAGGTCACATGTCTGTACAACATTTCTGAATATTCGTCAACACGTCCCCATGTTTGGGCTCCTTTAAAACACAACATATCTCAATCGTACACTGTTGAGTCATTAATGGTCTTTGTGGGTATGTAGTGTTGGAAACCAGACACACAGATGTGCTGAAAATTACACAGCCATTGTGAGAGTAAAGCTGAAGCAGAGTGAGCCACTAGAGCTCCACTGAGCCCCTGCTTTAACATCCAGGACAAAGCAATGTGAATCTCAATCCCATAATTGATTTTGATAAACTAACATGCATGGTGTGAGGAAGTCCTCTTGCATTGAGAGAAAATGAGAGTGTGTCCAAGAGGCCACCCCCAAATCAGCAATGATAAAAGTGGAGCTGAAATGGGTTGTGGGATGGAATCAAGAGAAATGAGATACACCAAATTAGAAGAGATTGGACTGATGGACTTGGATTAGAAGGAAAAGAGGTATATAGGGAGGGGATGACAAGAAGAGGAGGAGTGAGGGAGTGAGTGAGTGCATATGTGGAAGATGGGGAGAAATGGAGGGGAGGGGGGTCTCGGTACTTGGCAGTCTCTGGGTATCTCAGGTTCTCTCTGGCCGGGAAAGCGGTCGATATTTAATTGTTATTGCTAGCATGGAACGCACGGAAGCGGGGCCTGTACGAAAATTTCTCATTTATTTGGTATTCTTGTTTTCTCTCCCTTTCCTCCCTCCAACCGCCGCCCGTCTTTGCGGGGTGAGCTGGAGGAAAGTGAGGGGAGGTGTGTATGTTGGGGGGGGTGGGGGGGGGGCTTGTGTGCGCACGGGGGGCAAATGGAGAAAGGGGGTGAGATCTTTGGATGAAATCTGAAGGGGGGAAAAACACTGCGTCCTCCTTGTCCAAGTTTAGTTTCTGTCTCTAGACACATCATATCCACCCTCTATCACCTCCACACTGCCCCCCCATCAGCCCACCAACCCCCTCTCCCCTCACTCCATCTACCCCCACCTGTCCAAAATGAAAAATCCGTCATTTTCATCAAACGTCCAACCAAATATTATCTACACTCCATTCCCAAAGATCGAATCTTATTTAGGGGCGACGGGATTCGCCATCTGTTTTCAAATTTCAATCCTCCATGAACTTTATTTTCTCTTGACTTTGGACAAAATTATAACCTGATCGATCCGCTTTCTGGCCACCACCCGTCTACATATATTTGCCTTGTGCGGTCTCTTCGCTGTGCAGGTCAATTTTCTGTCTCAGGTCCACAGGAACACGTGCAGAACACAGTCTGCAGCTGATAGAAACTTAAATGCAGTCGGGCTGATGTGAGGTGGAGGTTCTGGCTCAGCACCTTCTCTTTTTCCTCCCCCCTCTCTCTGTGCTGTCATCCCTCCCTGTGCCTGGATCTCTCCCCTTCGCGCTCACTAGCCTCACATCTTCCTGCCTATCCGTGCTTTTCTTTTAGGTTTTGGCTTCATTGCTAATTTAAACTACTCCATACCAATTTCGGATCGTTGCAGGAGAGTCCCCTTTTTTCCTGTCAACTTTTTGTTGCTCCGTGGACAACTTTTCTGTTGTTATTGTAGCTACTGCGCGCTGTTTCTCTTATCTCTGTCATCTCGATCTTTTTCATTCCCCGCTACGGGCGATATTCACTCACATTGCCACAGACAGATCACGCCAGTGTAACTCTGCACCAATGTAGCTTCATGCAAAAGGAAGGGTGCGCGGTCCGGTCAGTTAAATTGCCCTGATTACCTTCAGTTCTCTGCGCACGTCGACTGGATTCCAAAAACCCCGGGTGGGAGCTACTGGTCAAGTCAATGAAGGTGCATCGGTGAAGGTAAGCATCCCACTTCCCTATTCTGTTACAGATAAGTGACATTAATAATTGAGAAACGCGTCTGTCAGAAATAAGATTTTCGTGAGAAATATAATGTACTTTGGTGAGCGGGAAACATGCGCCCCTCCTGCAGACATTGATTGATGGAGGCTGAGCACGCTTGGGTACCGCGGAGTTGTTGAACATCGCGCAATCCGCAGTACGTCTCCTTGCAAATAAGTCGGCAACAATTCCTAAAAGGTTTCTACTTTAAAGTGAAAACGTGTTAGTGCGTTGCATTTGTAAGTTGTATCCTACTGCGGCATCAGGGACCGAGGCGATAAGGAGAGAGTTTGATGCCAGACAAATGTGAGATGAAAAGTATAAGAGCGCTCGGGGAAGTGGAACAGGAACTTGGGAGATGAGGATTTTCATTTCAAGAAGTTGATCAGCTCAAAACTACACAGGGGGGGCATGCGTGCATATGCGTGTGCGCATAGTCATAACCTCACTAGTTGATGGCTTAACGGAATTGTGGATTAATAAATCTGTATGTAGTGTATTCATAAAGGTGAGAAATGCTGCTACCGTCTCATGTACTCAGTTGTGTAAATGTATTCCCAGACCTTTCATTATAAACAGTAAGTCACATCAGTAATTACTTAAACCATTAGAACATGCCAGTTGCCAGGATAAATGCGTAGACTGCTCGTCCTTTGTGCATTATGTTGCCCACACAACTATCTATCATGTTTATTTTATATCCCATAGCTTCAATCAAATGTGGTCAAGTTTAACTGGTGGATGGCGTGATGAAAGGGAATTTCTTCATATTCTTGTGGCCCGGGGTGGTCCGCTCTGTTTTCATGATTATGAAGAACTCCTTTCCAAATGCAGAGAGCAAAGAAGTGAGTCTAATCTTTGATGTCCAGCTGATACACACTCTGGAGCTGTTGCTTTGATACAGAATGGGAGGCCGATGTTGTGAACTCATGCTAGGTTTGGTCGAGTTTATATATGCTTGCAAGCTTTAGGTTCATTTCAGTTAGAAAACAAAGGAATGGATGGATAAACTCAAGAGGTCAATGTCAGATAGACTCCTTCACTACATATGAATAACATCTTTGAGCAGTTTGCTTTACACCACCGTACATTTCACCATTTGTGGTTTTATTGTGATGATTTTCCAAGATCACTGCCTGCTCATGTCTTTGAATTTAGGTTGATGTTTTTACTTTTTATCAAGGAAGCCAACATTCTCAGATATTGATTTGGCAACACAAATTAAATACTGGACTGATGCTCACTGTGAATATTGTTAAAGGTCTAAAATTGCTTCTCCCACTCTCCCCTGCTCATGAATCCTCTCCTCACATACAGCCCCAATGGATATCTGTATGGATGTCAGCGTGACCTTTTCATTGATTTCAAGTTCATGTCACACAAGGTCAAAAACATCACTTGTAACACTGAGATGGGTCTAGCTGTTTTTTTTTTCATAATTTAAAGATCAAAATCCAATGTGCAGCATGAATTTATACTGTCGTTAATGTGCTGGGAAATGGGAAATGACATCTGTGTCTGTGTTAGCTGCTCAAAATGAAAAATGTCAGTCGTGACACTGCTGCTCTTGTTACACTGTACTTGTTTAGCTTTTATACTGACACAGCTTTTGATGAAATATATGATGAGAACATATGATTTGCAGTTTTTCATTAAATATGACTGAACACCAAAGACAAGTTTGCATCAGATGAGATACTATTCATGTGAATTGTATCGCTTCAAGTAAAATTATAGATGTACAGTAGTTTGAGTCATTCTCATTCGGTCAGTTTTGCTTTTCCTGCCTGTCTATTTTTTCTAGCTTCAACTGAACCTTTTGGTCTTTTTATCAGGTTTCAAAGACAAGTTTCATGTTTTGACTTACTCATGAATTGTTGCATTCCTTAAACACGCTATCACTTATCTACAGTGCTAATAATACGCATTGAATTCCACTGCTGTTCTGCTTGAAGTGTAGCACAGTAGCTTTGCTCCAGACTTTATAAAGTATCTTTATTCATCATTGAGAGAATCTTCCTTTTGTCAGCTGGGGAATGTTTGGATTTCCTGGGCTTGAAGAACCTGGACTCGCATATAATCTGTAACACTGGCCCCAAACTTGAGGAGATTGACCCCAGCTTCTCAAGTCTGAATTCCTCAGTGGAGCTGGCAGGAAGATATTTAGCTCCCACTGCTGTCTTTATTTTTTCTACATTGCCGTCTCTATATCCCTTAAGAAGAAATCTTCTTATTGACACTGATAATTTGTTAATCGATACTGTTTGTGCTTATTCTAAATGACAATATATCCACACCTTCTGTATGAATCGAGGCTCTGTGAGGCCCCACTGCAAGGGAGCATCCCTCCATTGATTAGCTGCACCACCTCCGCCCAGCTACTTGTTTGCAAATGGTGCTCTATTTTGGGGGTGTTCAAATGATCACTAAGCATGGAGCCAATATTTATAGAGACTTTAACAGGCTCATTATTGTCAGTGGGGATGGTTCCACCAGGGGATAAGACTCATAAAAGGCTCAGCTGAGTTAGTCCTTGTCTACTGAGCATACAGTCAGTGACTCTAATCATTCCTTATCTGCTTTATGGCTGTTAACTGTCATAGGGTTAAAATAAAAGCATTAATGGATGTGAAGGGCACTGGCTCTATTCAGCAGTGTGCTGCATTTAGTTAAGGGTCATTCTGTGTAACGTCTGTGATCCACTTGGTGACAGTTAGTAGCACCCCTGGGTTTAGCTTGTATACACACACGTGGTTGCTTCAAGGGAGGCACTGTGTGAAATGTACTAATTTTATTTACTGAAATCTGAAGAAAAACAAAAGTCCTAAACATGTTTGATCACTGCTACTCTTTAACAACATTTTGTCCCAATGTTGTAATTGTGTAAAACCAAAAACCTTAATTTCACCAGAAAATTTGACACAATGCACCTGTCAATAATTTATGTGCATGTAATAATATTTGTAACAAAGAGCCTTCTTTTCACTTGCAGAACCCATATATTTTCTTGATGCTAAATATTTTTGTGATTATCTATAGTGTGCTAAGTTTAGAATCAAACTTCTTGCATTAGTGAGTAACATCATGACAAATACATGCCTTCTCGTTATTGCACAAAAACAACAAAATAAAACAGAAATTTCATAACAGAGCAATTTTTCAGATTACTTTCATCTTGCTGTTTACTTCCTTTTCCAGTGTGGTGACCCAAATTTAAACTTTGGAGCTTGTGTCCACTTAATTCTATTTGTTCTCGTCCAAATCATTGTTCGCTTGCACTCCCTACAGTGCCTCCTTCAGTATGATGTTAAAACTACTTGTTTGTCTTTCCCACTTTCTTCCTGCTACCTTTCTCATCTTCCACTACACCCAGAACGACTTTCTTTGTAGACAATGTGTCCCCTGTTTTGGAGTCACTGACCCCCCTCGGCTCTCTCCTCTCCCTAACCGGTCTCCCACTTAACCCCATATTTCACAGCTGAACTACGGCTAATTTCCACCCAGTCCTCTGAACAACGCTCTCTATACTGCTGGAGCACGCTTAATTACCCACAATTAAAGCCAAGCGCTAACGAGAAAATTGCTCTGTTATGAAATGACTTCAAAAGGACTAGCGTAAGTAGAATGGATTGGAGGAAAAGTTGTGTGGTAGCCTTAGGTGGCAGGGAAGAGCTTTTCTGCTGTGTTTTTCCCCTTCAAGCTGTCTCAGTGGAAGGCAGTAAGCAAAGACTCCACTGGCAACACCCAAAGCTGTAGACTACAGTATTCAACAGCTAAACTCAAGTGTTGGTAAAGCACAAGTATTCACTTTAGTAAAGGAGGAGAGAATTCATGAAATTATATTGTTCTCTGTTGAGTCCAGTTTTTTTTAGTCACATCAGTTCAATACCGTGCAATAGTCTTAGGCCACCATTAGATTTGTGCTATTGAGTTTGACTTCTGTAGAGAAATATGGAGATGTTAAGGAAAAGAATAGGAGTGGAAGACCTGTCCCAATCTAATGAGAAGTTTCTCAGAGTCCACCAAGGACCTGGCTCAGCATCTGGAAGCATCATCTGGATCTAATGACGTTGATCCTTCCATAGTCCAAAGAAGCGAGATGAGGAATGGTGTTTGTGGAAGGATAGAAACCAAGAAACCAGTTTTTGTGTTTCTGGTCATACTAATGTAAAACCTGAAAAAAATATACATTACCATTTTAGCAATGGTATGATGTGACCTAACACTTTTGCAGTTCTGTGTATCTGAACTTGCATTTCATGTATTTCTCATAAATAAATATACACTCACTGGCCACTTTATTAGGTACACCTGTACAATCTAATGCTGTCGAATGCCATAAATTCTATTTTTTACAAGGTTTTAATTTCTCAATTTTATTGTGATAAAACTGTCAGGTGATAATTCTACTATACTGTATGTTTATTATTGAGGTCATAGTGGGTTGTGGAGTTGTACTGGGGTTGCATTTTATTCAGTGGTGTTTCTAATGTATTGGCGACCCTATTTACATACACAAGGGGGCCAAATAATTTTATGACCACCAGACTAATATGCTGTTGGTCCTCTCTGTGCCAAGAGAACTGTTCATTACAGACCAGATTTGGTAAGATCTCTGAACATGGACCTGCTGCAAATGTCTGATGCCTGCTGATGTCTTTATGAAAAGTCACACATAATATTGCACACAAGATTACTTTTACTTGCTTTCAAGTGACCATAAACATGGTTAGGGAAAATATGTCTGTGCAATAGAATTAACTGTATGTTAGCTGCACAAGCCAAAATTTCACACAATGAGGCAAATGTCACACAATGGCAGGAAAAACCCTGCAATTTTATCACTTATCTCTGATATATGGTAATGCACATAGATTTGTTTTTGTTTACTCAAATTTGGCGATTCCAGCCTCTGAAAATTCTTAAAAGCTCTGAACATAGTGTCATTTGTGGATATTTGATCATAAATGGTACAGTTGATAAAATTAAAAACGATAAGTAAGTTTCTTCTGCCTGCTCCCTTTTGAGGTTGCCACGACTGCATGCTTGATTTGGCAAGGATTTTACACCAGATGCCTTTCCTGACACAACCCTATTATTTACCTGGGCTTGGGACTGGCACTACGGGACCAGGACACGAACCACCAACCCTGGGGTTCTTTGAAAGTTAGCATTTCCCAACTACTCTACCTACTGTGTACCATTGCTGGCATAAAATTTAAAAAATTAGCTAAAACACAACATAGTTGTTATGATATTTTCGTCTGGGATACAGTGGTAGCCTGACTGACTGAATGATGGGCATCGCCATCCAAAAAGCCGCTAGCATAACTAAAAATTTTAACAGGAAATTGTTCTTCTAGGAACAGCAGGTGTAACACTTGAACCACAAACCTCACTGTGAACAATTTTCATGGGGACTTCAGGACTGCAATAGGATCTTAATGAAAACTGCTCTTATATTCAGAGTGATTATCTTTTATGTTGCCTTTAGCACTACAGTTGATATTCCATTCACATCCACTGTACTGGGACAAACCTCATGGACTTATCTCTCTGGTCACTTAAAACCAAATCTCTCACGGTTCTGTAATTTGGTTGAACCAGCTCTTTAACTTTTAGCTTTGCAACTGATGAAAAGACCTACTGTAGATGACTGGCAGGAAAAAAATGGCTGATTGGTGCCACCAGAACAAAGCGACTTACTTATAATAAGGTTACACTGCATGAACACATTGTTGTAACATAACAGCATTATCTCGTGAAACCCTGCTGAAACAGTATCACAGTAGCCGAGCTGAACTGAGACACCAAGATGTCTGAGTGTATCCAGTATAATATACTTGACCACAAACCCCATTCCCTGTCACCATGGAATGAGCCCAGCCTTCCACACAATCACTCCGACTCCCCAACATCCCAACCCAATCCAATCTACAGCCAGCAAAATGAAACAAATAAACACTAATTCGTATTATTTACGTCCAGTTTACACCACATGGCGCAAGGTATGAGAGGGAGAAAAAGGCGCTATATGGTCGGTGGATAATTGTAACAGTGGTAGTAATAAGTGCAGCAGCTACAGTGATAACAATTAGATTTGATTTCATTTGAGAATGCCTCCACAGCTGCTCCCCACTCACCCCCTTAACCCTCTTCTCCCCCTTTTCCCCTTCCCCCCCTCCTCTCCCTGCCCTCACTCCTCTCCCCCTAGATTAAAGTGGGTGTGTTAATTCCGTGGTGTAGCGATCGAACAGCTCTGGCAACAATGGGAAATGGGCTATTGATCAGAACAGCTCAGATTAAGACTAGGCACTGGAGCTCTTTCTTGCTCTCTTTCCCCCCTTTTCTCTCCATTTCCCACCTTCTTCTGGCTGTCTTCCTGTCTGTCCTGTTTGTGTCATCCCCCCACCCACCCCCCATCCTCTCTTGTCTTTCAAACCTACAAAGAAGAAGAGTGTTTGCATGTACATATAAGAGAGTCTAAGAGTCTATGAGGATTTCCTTGTTCTTCCTTTGTGTCCGTCCTACCTCTCACACTTTTTCCTTTTTCTCATTTCTTTGCCAACAAGAACCTCATCTGATCTCTTGTCCTATTTGAAACAATTAAAATCAATTAAACATGTTGTTGTTTTTATCAAATCCAAAGGAAGAATAGAAACCAACAAGTCTACAGTAGTCTTGAAATATAATGCATACTATGTGAGCCTTTTAACAGTTCACTCTACTTCGATTTGACACCCACTCACAGGAGATTTTATATCAATCAGTCATACTGAGGTCCTGTGTTGTGCCACAATTAAACTCCTCCCAATCAAAACAACTCACATACCAAAATTAGCTGTCATGATCAGGCAGTGGGATGGAACACATTGGATTTGCATTGAATAGACATAAAACATACCAAATGTGAGGAGACAGCAAATCCATACAGTGAAAAGTGAGCTAAGAATCCCCTGCTCTACTTATATTAATTAACTCAGTCAATGGGGATGTGATAGGTCAGTTATTCATCCTCTTCCAGTGCCTCCCCACTCTGTCACATATACCTCGCAGGTGTCAAAAGCTCAAACGCACCAGCTGCTGAGCAGAGATCACTGGGGGGAAAAACACACACACACGACAGTGGACGTTAAAATGAGATGGTCTGCTATCAGTGGTTGGAGGTTACTGGAATGCTTGTGTGTGTTGGCATTTGGATTTTAGAAGTGACACACACACAGTGCACGCATGTACACATACTGACTTACACCACCAGGAGCAGTAGCACACACACACACACAC
>JAUBNQ010000008.1:7803411-7828906 GCA_032353495.1 Ctenopoma kingsleyae | reverse complement strand
AGTGACACACACACAGTGCACGCATGTACACATACTGACTTACACCACCAGGAGCAGTAGCACACACACACACACACTCTAGTGGTCACATCAATATTGCCATGACCTTCAGGGGGCTTGCCGTATTGGCAAAGCTTTCATCTGCTGAGTGTGTGTGATATTCCCTGCTGGCGACCTACACACACGCACACAGACACACATAACATTGACATACAATAAGAAACAAAAATACACTCTGTGTGTACCTTTGCGCGGGTGTTAAGCCAGAAATCGGGGCAGGGAGATGAGAAAGTGTCAGCTGCAGGGGTCAACAAGCTGTGATATAAAGTCTCAGATCAGCAGTTAACACTAGAGGGCGGTAAAGAAGCGAATGGGTTGTATCTCAGGGTGTGGTGATACCCTGCATGTTATATGCAATGTTTACACCAATATTGCTCCAATCATTAAGCATTTTTAGCAATGTTCATATTTTTTTGTTTGGTACAGTCAAGCAGGAAGGGTGTTTGAATCTAAATTACAATTAGGGCAGCAACTAATTATTATTATTATTATTATTTTCTTTAATAACTAATCTGGTTATTTTGTCAATTATCCGATCAATTGCTCAGTCTATAAAATGTCAGAGAATGGTGAAATATACCTATCAAAGTCCCAGAGCCCAGGGTGATGTCTTCAAATTGTTTCTTTAACAAACAATAAAATAGAAAAAGCTAATTCTCACATTTGAAGTTCCCCATCCACAAATCTCCTCTCATCTCCTCATTCCTTTGTCATAGACTATGGCTCTGTGCACTCTAGTGAGTTCCAGGGGTTTACCTAATTGATTATTAAGTTGCTGATTGGGGATCAATTGAATAATTAAAGTTTGTTAAGGGCAGAGTCGATTTACTGGCACACAAGCTGGGGCATTCCCTCCTCAACTCACTCTGTCTCTGTGCAGGTGTGTGTGTGTGATTTCATTTATGCAGACGGTTGAAAGAATTCATGCTGTTGAGTTGAAGATGCACAATGTGTTTCATCTGAAGGCGGATTTTGCTACAGAGAAAATGTTGACAACAGCAGTGAATTTCGTCTTTGGAGTCTAGCAAAGCCAGGCTGACATGTGGGGCTTGACCTTTAGTCGGCAGAGTTTTAGGTTTCTTTTTCATTCATGGTAGAAAAATAAAATAGTTTTGTGGATTCAGTTGTAGGTTTAGATGGAGGTTTGCTGTCACAGAAAACATTGACCACCTTGCTGTAGCATCCCAGTGGTTAACTTAAGTGACCACTTTTGTTGCTTCTTTGCTGAATGATCAAGTTGAGCAACTTTTGGGGTCAAAATGCTCACAAACACAGTGACTCCACGGTGGGTGGCGAGATGGGGGCGTGGGGGTGGAGGTGCTGCTGTTGTGGTCGCAAATAGAGCCCTGGAAGAGAAAACACAGTAACACACACACAGAGTATTACACTACACACTCTCTCCCACACACACAAACCTCATATATGAGACACAGGAGCGGAAACGGGTCGAATCCTACTTCAAATTCTCTTTCCTCTCGGCTTGTCGACCGGGGAAAACAAACCGACCCGAGGCACAGCGAATGGGGATTTACTAATTAACTACTTACACACGCACGCACACACACAGGGAGAGAGAGAGAGAGAGAGTGAGAGAGAGATGCCCACCTTCTCTGCTCCCTCCCTCCCTCCCTCCCTCTGCTCTTCTCGCCGGTTTCAGGTTGGTAGTAGTGCTGCCTCTCCGGTCGCCGGCTCGCTGCGCCGTCAGAGTGAATGCGTGTGGATAGACTGGTCGCACTTCAGCCGGTGAACGCTTTAACACCACTTCATGAAAATAAAACTGGAGGTATGATGTCTTACTTTTATTTATTCAGTTACATATAATAATAATATTCGCTTGTAAATTTGAAATTGTTCTCCAGAGGGAAAAAAAAAGTTGTGATTGTTCTTTCAGAGAGTGTGTTTAGAAATATGTCATGATACATTTTCTCTGGTGATATTATTGTTCAATGCTGTGATGAGATTTCCTGTGTTTTGAACAGTTTTTTTTATTGTATCGCTGTAGATTTGATGGTTGAATTCAAGAAAAAGTTGGACCGTGCGTATTTACGCAGGCTCGTACTCACTGTTATTTGGATTCTTGGATTTTCTTTTTTTTTAGATTCGGAAAAGCTGGAAAACTTTAAATCCTACACTCGCATCTTTTGCGAACACATACACACGCGGAAAGGGAAATAATTATCCAGATTTTGGCGTTCATGTGTGCAGGTGTGTGAAATTCCCGGCTGTACGGGAGCACATTGACGCGCTCATCTGTCCGCGTTGGCCCGGATTAGCCTTTAAGTGTCTCTATTTGTTAAAGCGTCCAGCTCTCACCTCCACACGGCCGTATCAATCAGTCAATTAAACAGCCACTCACACACAGCGAGCTGCGCGGGACCTCAGCCGGTGCAGCTCTCTCGCTCTCTCTCTCTCTCTCTGGTCCATATGCGCGCGCGCGTGCGTGCGTGTGTGTGTGTAAGAGAGAGAGGACAGAGAGATAGATAATTTATCTTAACCAGTGTTAGATGTGTGTGTGTAATGGTTGAGCTCGGGTGTATTCATATTTTGTATCTTGCTTTCTACACTATGTCCTCTGCTGCTTCGAGGTTTATTTTCAAGTGTTAGTAATTTGGTTTATTTCTAATCTATTAATTAAAAAAAAAAGTTTTAATTTGAACTGAAACTTCATTCATTTGGAATTTTCTCACCTGCCAGCCATATGTGTCAGTATTTTATTTTTCAAGTTTACATTTCCAGTTCTACACCGAAACAAAATTCATCATCTAAAGAATGTGCAAAGCGGCTACAACAACAGTTTGACTGTCTGTGCCCGCCTGTCCGTGTGTTCACCGAAGGAAAAAGCCGAAGTTTACTCCAGCAGGAGTGAAGCCTGTGATGTGTGTGTGTGTGTGTCTGTTTTCAGTCTCGCATGAGAGTGTATTTCAGAAGTAGGCGCATCGATACAGTGCAGAGTCAAACTTGGAAAAAAAATATTTGGAATAATCTTTATGTCGACTCGCTGCTCTCTGCCTCAGATATTTTTTTCTTTTTAGGTGTTTACCCCCTTACAACTTTGATGCATATTTATGTGCGCTGTGGGTGTACTCCATCAATTATTTGTGCCAGTATATTTCCAGATAAACAGTGTTTGTCAATCAATACATGCATGTAACTATTGCAGATTAAGAGATCGATCAATGCATCCACCCTAACCCCAACCAATGTTGTTTCTCTGATGTCAGTTATTCAGATCTAACTTCACACGACATCAGCCTGCCTCAACAAAGTTAAAAAGTGTTTGGCGTGCGGGCCTGTTGTGCGTGTGTTTCTTACTTGCTGAGGGTTTGCAAGTGAGGAAGCAGTTAATTTGAATAATATGTAGATGCAAATAAATGAACCAAAACACATAATAATAATAATAATAATAATAATAATACAATTTAAATGTCCACGGGCTAATCTAAAATAATGTTGAATTATAGTTTAATTTTCTTATATTTTATGACGTCGTTATAAGTCGTTTTGTTTCTCCTAACTTTCCAACAAGCAGTCAGCCTTCAGTCTCCTGACCTCGGACACATTTTCTTGCCTGTGTTTCTTGTGAAGTTTCAGGCCAACGTGTTGAGCCGCTCTTCTCGTCAGTGAGCTCAGGCCCTTTAATTGGATTATTTCTCTGGTTTTGTGCCGCTTCTCGCCCGCCGCCTCATCCGTCTCTCTGCTGTCAATACTTTTGTCGGAAATATTTCCGACATTAAATGGCATTTGGGGAAATTTTTCCCCACGTCACTCGCCCTCCCCTCCTTCATCATTCACCTCTGCACTGCTGGCTTTGAACTCGTTAACCCGTCCAATTACATTTGTCATAATATCAGCGCTTTAACGCTGCCGCTATTTATTCAGACTGTGCAGGCAGAAATTAAAAATATGTTTCAAATCACTTAGCACTTCTCTGCTCGGTTTATGAATGATGATACTAATAATAATAATAATGATGGTGTTATTAAAAACAGTACACATGTTAAATGTTAACATGTTATATTAAAATAATACATATTTACTAATTGCATTATCATTATTTATTATTATTATTATTGCTGTTTTGAACGAATAATCGGCAGTGAATTTCATAAGTATCTTGGTTTGAAAAGGAAACTTCATATTTTCGTCTTGAACTATGTTTATTTTCCTAGATTGTTATCGTAGTAATTTTAGAAAATGTAATTTGCTAAATATAATATAATTAGGTTTAATTGTGACAAGAAAAGTATTACTAAAATCCGTATTTCGCTTGTGATGGACTCACCATCACTTCGAAAGAAAATATAAATTAAGTAAATATGTTTCTTTTTTATGTGTTGCTGTTATTTTTATTCTAATTGTAACTGTAAATATGTTGTTTATGATAATTAATGTTATTTGATAAATTACTATACTTGTTTTATTTCCACTAAATTCTTACAATAAAACTTACTTTCCATTTGCTGAGGGCGCTTCTGGTGCTGAGGAATTAAAAGTTTTGACGAAACTTTCCTTCCTATTTTTCTCTTAACATTGTTTTTCATTTTCCCCTTTCTTCTTTTTGGAAATAGACTATTGGCTTTCTGTTATTCATCAATGCAGTCGACCTATGGGGGCTCTCACCTCTCCTCATCTCCATCTCATTCGGAAAAGAAACTTCTGACAGGTGCGAGAGGCGGGTTTGATTTTTTTAAAATGCTCTCATCCTTAATGTGTTGTCATCTGGAAAGCAATTTCGTATGATCAAAGTGCGGCTAGTTAGTGCGGTCAATATCCTTTCCAGCAAGCTTCTCATATATCGATAACAAGACGGCAGAGCCTCTCGCCGAGCTGCATTCAGGGCCTCTCTATCCGCTCTGTGTGCCGAGAAACCGGGATACATCCTGTCCGTAAAAAGAGCTTTAACCTCATATGTACATTTCAGAAAGATTTAATATAAATACAACAAAATTAGAAGTCACTTTGGGGATTTTGTTGGAATATTGCAGAGACGCCAACCAGGGAAGAGTAAATATCAAGTGCGACAATGTCATTCGTAAATAAGTGCCAAAGGCGCACAATTTAAGTCATTATGAATATTATCGTGATTTTCTCCTACTGGCATCGCTTTCTCTCTCTCGCTGTCTCGGTTACAGTGTGACAGTAAAGAGTAAATAGGTTGATTGATCTGTGGTCTTTGGGGCAGCAGTGGTCCTGCGGGAAAACAACACAACACAAGCCCCGGGATCGGCTCCACTCAGCTGGACCAAAACGTCACCTGACCCGCAGTTTATCTCTTGTTGTTTCTTACATTTTTATTTCTTATTTGAATGAAACAATCTTAACACGTGCTTTATTTGTAAGATGGACTGTCACAGCCACAAAGGGAATTAAATGTATTATCGGTTGTATTTTTTTTAGTGACGCCTTTGTGCAGTGCGACAGCGGCACTTTCCTCTCGCTTCCTCTCTCCCGGGTCGGAACAAGCGCAGCGGCGAGAAGACTTCAAATCCAGTCCGAGAGACGTGATCGGGCTTCGGCCTCAGGTTCATCTCTGAGGCGGGGTGACGCGGAGGTCCAGGTGGGTGGACTTCCTCCGTTTCCTCAATCTCACAATATCTCAAGCTTCCATCCCTTTCTCCGTTTCTCTTCTTGCACTTTGTCTTTTAAAATGGCAATTTTATTGCACAAAATGCATCATATTTTTAAAATGAACTGATTGTGATATAATGTTTAATCTCATTTTTGAACACTGCAAAACTGTCTTTTCTTTGCTACTGAAAACGTATCAGGAATAAATCAGCTCAGACCTTTCTGTGAATAATCAAGGGTGGCCATTACCGTTCCCATTCAAAATTCACCTCAAGCATGTCTGAGCACTTCCTCCAGCTCCTCTGCTGCCTCCTAATTCTTCCTTTCTGATATTAGCCCCTTGGCACACCTTAAAATGTATGATTCATTATTCAACACTTATTATGGTTTGATAGCAGACTCACTGCTACCTGTTACACTTGGAGCCCATAGGGCATTTGAAGGACTCCTCTATATCTTCCCCACCATCTCCAAGCCTCAGCCCTCCCTCTCTCTCATCCCTCCTTCTCTCCTGTGGCCCTCATACCCCTGTCGTCTCTCGCTGCCACACCTGGTAACTACAAACTTGTACACAATAATAACAGCCAGATGTATCCATCTATCTCTCTATCTAGCCTGTCGGCAGTTAGTGGAGTGGCTGAGAGACTTGCAGGCGTGAAAGGTCAGTTAATCAATGGCGCACAATTTGACAAATCCCAGCGACTCTTATCATCCTCACGGGCGTTTAGGGCCGAAAGGAGGACCACCGAGATAAATGCTTAATCCTGACTACACTGTGAGTTAGAGACAGAGCGAGAGAGGAGAAGCACTGGAGTGCTGTGAAGCAGATGGTCATGCGGAGAGGTTGGGAGGTTGGTGGGGGGGGTTGGGGTAGTTGGCAGGTGGAGAGAAGGGAGAAATGTAAGAAAGAAGGAGACATGGAAGTGGCTGAAAACAAAACTGGAAGGTGAATCAAAAGAGCTGGCGACTTTGTGACTCTGAGATAACCTAATTCACATCAGCTTGAACAGGCCATGCACATGCCCTCTGGGCTGACATAGAAATCCTGGTTTACTCTCAGTCGTGGCTCTGCTGCTGTGTTTAAAGTTGAGAAAAACCTGAGGAAAACAAAGGTGTATGAGTGGCTGAATTCTCCTGTGGCATGTTAGGCTGCCTGCAGTAGTGTGCAACCAAGAGGAAAATGAGCTTTTGTCCACAAGGGTGGCCTCTTTTTTCCCCCAGTTTTTGGAACCTGCAAGGGTTTGAAATGTGGCACAATATCTTTGCCCTTATACCCTTAACAATGATTACCTCAGCATGATGTCAGTTGTTTTATATTGAACTGTAATGCACTTTTTTACTTCTTGTTGTAGTTTTCGGTATTAATTCCATTAGGTGCAATGGTCAAAATATCATCACTGTCAACCAGAGTGATTTCTTGATGTGTGTGTATGCAAATACGCTTTCTGTCACGTGGGTGTAAGAGAACTGCATGAGCAATCACACGGACAGACACTCATGTCTTTTACCTCCATCTCAATACAAGTTCAATATAATTCAATTGAGATTAGTTGCACTGGCATGACAGCAGATCCCTAGTATTGCCAAAGCACTTAGGAGGCAATGACAAGACTACATCGACTTCTAACACATACACAACACTTTGCAACTGGCCAACCTTGTAGAGAGACTGAGACACACGTGAAGAGACAAAGAAAATGGAGAGATAAAGTGACGGCCAAGTCAAAGAGATTTGGGCGAAATCTCATGATGATGGAGCTAAAGGATGATAGAAAGTTGTCGAAAGAGAGTGAAAAGACAAGAAGAGAAATAATGAAGGGACCCGGGTGATGAGCAGAGCAGGAGCATGACAAAGTGCATCCAAAAAGATGAGAGTGATTGACTCACAGACAGAGCAATAGAAAAAGAGGGTAAAAGAAGGAGGGAGATGAAATAGTGAAAGAAGTAGGTAGGGGGGGTGACAGAGAGCAAAGCAAGAAGAGAGCGATAGATGCTGAGAAGGGGAAGGAGAGAGGTAGAGTAAGTAGGGAGGAAAAGGCTGGAGACAGATAAAAGTGAGGACAAGGGATAAAGGGAGCAAGGGAAGGAGGGCATGAAAAGATAAAATGTATAAGAATGATGTACGAGAAGAGGGGAGAGGAAGAGATTTACTAGAAGAGAGATTAAGTCAAGTTGTCCCCGGTCAGTCATTAATCCGATTTAAGAGCAATTAAGGTGAGACTGATTCCTTCCTAGAGAGAAAGAAATAGATGTAGAGGGTGAAGAGAGGGGGGGAGAAAAAGAGGAGACATCAAGGAAGACAAGAAAAGAGTGATTGAGAGAGAAAAGTGGGAGAATAAAACAGGTACCTGACCTCTGAATGCCAGTTAGTGGGCAAATTAGAATCGGTGCAATGCAGAAATACTAACAGAATAAATAGCAGAATATTTCAAACTGTCAGATGTAATTAACTCACACAGTTGTTACATTTACTTAAAACTTAAAATTAGATCAACTTGCATGTAGAATAAAAAAACTGTAAGAGATTGAACAGACTGAATAAAGGATAGTGTCAGAGGTGAACTAGTTGTTTAATGGTAGTACAGGTTTTCTGTTTTCTTGTGGTCTTTCTCACACAGTGCTGTCCTTTGAATAACAGACATTTCTTTTTGAACAAAGCATGGATTTCCCATGAGCTCAGGATCATACAGAAGTACCTTCTGACACTGCTGACAGAAGCTTAATGTGAAAGCAACCAAGCAAGACCTCCAGTCTGCATGTAAGAGCTCTGCTACCTGTGAGATTATTCCTCTGAGAGTGGAGAGAAGTTGTAAAGTTGAGTTTAAGGTGAAGCTACAGTGGCCGCTTCCCTCTTGTCAACATGAGACAGCAAAGGGCGGAGAGGAGAAAAGGACAGAGAGTGAGCAACAGGGAGTGCGAGAAAAACTGGATGAGCCTCCTTTGAATGAAAATGAAAACAGCACAGAACCTACAAAAGGTAGCTCCCCTCCTCTTCCTTCTCCTCCTCCTCCTCCTACTCCAACAAACCCCTCCAATCTCTGCTCGGTGTGCTCTGTTGTTCCAGATGTGTATCAGGGGTCTCAGGGTCGACAGAGGGGTCCCTCCACTGCTGTAGCATTTCTATGTCTATTGGGAGATGGTGGTCCTGATAGCTTGGCCGTCTGACACATACACAACAGTACATAAATCAAACGCACACATACACGCACTCACTCCATTTATCTCCCACTCAAGCAGTGCGGCGATAGCAGCTAACTCTGCATAGACTCAGAGAGAGGGAGAGGTTGTGGTCTGTCTTGTTAAGTGGAAAAGTAACGGGTAGCTGTAAAAGGTTTACTTCTGTTGCTGCCATCTCTATTGTTCAGGCCTTTCCAGTGTTTGTGCCTCTTTTGTTTGATGTGCCTGAACAGTATATAGCAAGCTCGAGTGCGTCCATAATTGCTGTTCCACATAACTGCAGGACAATAGTGTGTTATTATGAAGCCTGTTAAGGCAGAGAATGGAGCAAATTGAACACTGAGGTCATAGATTTTGTTGTTCAACATTTTAGGCATCTGAATGGAAATTATTTTACATGACTTCATTGACTTACATCAACGTTGAATATGGCTGCTTTTTTTTAAAAAAAACAGCCCACAATTACAGGGGAAAATAGCTTATACATATCTCCCTATTTTATTTTACTTTATTTCAGACTTCAGTTCAGCTATCAGTGTTGTCTTTATTTTTTTGTGGTGAATCCATTGCAGTTTCTGTGCACCAATCTGTAGCCCATAACAAGTACCAGATTGGGAGGCCATTTGGCTGCTGTTGACAAGTGGGAGCAGCTATTGACAGAGCCCTGCCAGGGAGGCGTGTCTAAGGCCCCACGTCCAAAGCGTTTGTGGCATTTAATACACTGTAGCAGTGGTCCTCGTAGCTCTCACCCTGCATGCTACTGCCATAGGGATCAATATGCACTGGGTTAGAGAGAAATGGACCATCTGATGCACACTCAGAGAGGGGGATGAGGTAAAAACAGCAGGGAGGGGTGGGGTAGCAAGGGATTTCAAGGAAAAAAAAGAGGAACAGATTTGAAAAAGAGGAGATGGTGAGACCAAAAGGAGGACGAGAGAAGAGAGGAAATGATTAGAGGGACGGCTTAAAAGACATGGAGGCACAGTTCTACCCAGCGCAAAGGAGAGAAAGTGGTCAATGGTTGAAAAAGACATTCAGCTGTGAGAGAAAACAGATTGGAGTGAACAGAGAGAGACACTGAAAAAGAGGAAGACTCCAGACACCAAGGAAGATACACGCAGAAAAGGAAAAAAGACATAAGGGAAGAGAAGAGTGGGAGATAGGAAAAGGGGGGGGGGGGTAGATGAAGGGAGGGGGGACAAAAACAGAGAGAGAGAGGGGTGCTGGGGAAGGATGAGGAGGAAAGGAGGGGAGGGGGGTAAAATTTCCATCAGGTTTTCAATTGGGGCGGATCAATAGTGTATTAGAGCTCACCTTGACCCCGTCTCTCCCCCTTCTCCCCGGCCCAGCACACAGGCCAAGCTACTCTCCCTCACAGCAGGGGACGGAGAAGGGAAGAGATTGCATTACGGCCTCCCTTTCTTGGACCAAAGTGGCAGAAAATGGCACAATAAAAGCAAGAGCGAACAGAAAGAAAGAGGAAAACTAAGTCGCGGCAGGCAGAAACAGAGAAGGTGGGAGACCAGGAGTAAGGGAGAGTGGAGTGAGCTGGAGGAGATACCAGCGGGTGTTGTCATTTGGATTGAGCTTTCTGCGAGAGGAAACTGGTTGGGTGCTGGGGTGTGTGCATGTGAACCTGACTTGTGTGCGTCTGTATTGCTCCACACACAAGTAGAGGCTAGAACTGACTTAGTGTATGACATCCATACAAAACACAAGTGCAGGTACTAACAGATTTACAGAAATAGAAATGGTTAGTGTGACCATGCACACTCTTTATACACTACAACGCGATGTCCCATCACTTGTGTGCATGTAGACACAGAGCACCTCATATAAAAGTCAAGTATTGTAGGAATGACTATGCTGTATAATTTCAGCATCCGTGTCAAAGCAGGAATTAGTCTGCCCTTTGTGTAGTAAGAAGGGAAGTAATGGTCGACAGGTTGAGTTGGTGGATGGGCACATAATGCATCTGGCCATTATGAATACTAAATATAAAATACTATCAGCAAACATTTGACTACTTAATGAGCTTAGACTTATAGTTTTCCATCTGATTTCACTCCACTTGGTATCTACCAACGTCTGAGAAAATATTTTTAATCTGTAATTTGCTCCGTTGCTCATATTCTTCTTCAGCAACTGGTTTGCTTCCATTTTGTACCACTTTATGCTAGCTGGGTGGTTTACCTTCATGTATTCTAATCTTAATAGATGCCATAGGGTTGTATTTAGGGGTAAAAACTCTGAGAACCAATCGTGGAGTCTATGTGTGGGTCAGAGAAACAAAACCGAGCTAAAACTGGCTGAACGGTTGACTGTTGATCTTCAGTGGATTAGATGCTGCAAATTCACTTGATTTAATGTAGATATCAAAACTATCACTGAACCATAAAAACTATCACAACAGTGATAGTGTAGTTCTAGTGTAGTTTTCTGATTAAAGTACCATTTCAGTGCTGCAAAAATGTCAGTTTCCTTTACATGTCATAACGTGTTTGCTTTTTTGTAAATTTTCATATGACCTGCTTTGAGAATAAGTTGCACACAAACACAGACATGCTGACAATCAGCCATACATACATATATATACACACATAAGGCTGATAGGGCACCCTTCATCAGTGGCGCACAGCAAGATGTGAAGCTTGAAGAGGACAGATGCAGGGGGCAGAGGGAGCACGTTGATGGGGTGGGGAGGTTGAATAAAAAAATTGATCTGGGAATTTAGCATTTAGACACAGTTTACAAAGCGATATAGTGAGGAGGCACAGGAGCAGAGGGGACCGTGCGGGGGAGGACACTTAACTTTACAATAGGTCAGCTCTGCCTATTTGACTAACTATAACCCTGACATTTTGCCTTGTGTGCTGCTCTGTGCATATGCTCCAGAAAATAAACATGAAAAACAATTCTCAGATTCTCCTCTCAGTGATCCATCTTTGGGCGAGTGTGTGATTTAGCTGTTTAGACAGGAGCTTGTTTGTAAAAGCGTAGACCTACTAGTGGCACCATCCTCATCTCTTCCCCACATTTCCTAATGCTGTTCCTATTGTCACCCATCCACACTCCAGTGCACATGCACACTCCAAGACACCCGACAACACACAAATGTACACACATGCACCCAATCTCAGGCACACACACACAGGAACACACAAACTCTGTCCTACTCGCTGAGGGGGAGAAAAGGGAAGAAAAAAGGAGAGAAAAAAGAAATCGATCGCCGGGGATAGTGGTGCGCGTCGGAGGATCGTATCTTGTCAAAATAATATATTACCCTCATCCCCGCCTGATCGATGCGGTGGATTAGGGACGGAGGGCTCCCTCTCTCCCCTCCTCTCTCTCCCTCTCTTCCTGCTCGGTGCTTGGTGCAGTTTAATATTTACCTCCGTGAAAGAGCGGCCGCGACGGCTCTCAGCCCTAATTGATTCCGACACATGGGGCTCTGTGCTCAGGCTGTGGATGAGAGAGGGAGGGCCAGCTGGAATGCAGAGGGAGAGGTGGGAAAGAATGAAAAGAAAAGAGAAGAAAGAAAGAGACTAGGACCAAAGGGTAAGACAACAGTGTAAACAGCAAAACAGTGAAAATAGTGATGGTTGCGTATGTTTATTTCAAGGAGCGAAAACAAAAAAGCAAAGAGAGAAGTTGAAGTAACAAAGTAGAGGGCAAAAGTGAAGATGCCATGCTCTAGGATAAAAATGGATAAAGTTAACAGGGATAAGGCAGAGACAGACTCATAGCTGAACTGAAACTCCAGCAGGTCAGAGGAAATATAGTTGCAAAGGTGTAAGATGGAGAAAGGAAAGCCAGTGATAGAGAGAGATGGCACAAGGGATGAATGGAACAGATAGCAGAGAGGAAATGAATCAGGAAGAATGAGGGAAACAGAGGGGAGTAGGTGGAAATGGGACACCACACGGAAACAGCTCTGGGAGAGCAGGAAGAGAAACGGGAGGGATGAGGGCCGAGGAGAGCAAATGAGAGGGGATTAAGAGAGCGACATGAAGATGGATAGAAACAGAGGAGTGAAACATGACGGGTGGAATGTAGAGCGCCAATAAAAAGGCGAGAACGGGGAAGAAAGAAATAGGAGGATGATGGAAAAAAGAGCCTGGCCCAGAGGTGACAGAATGATGTCAGGTAGGATAGACAGAAAACAGGAGTGATAGCGGAGCAAGAGGCGGGAGAGTGGAGAGGGACCATATTTTCCGTTGAAGGAACTGGCCTGTCATGCTGTTCCGCCAGCGCAGAGCGGCTCTATAAAATACAGAGAGCAGGCGGGTCGTGTCGGGTGACTTATGTGTATATCTAGGCTTTGTCAATATTTCTTTCTGTCTTCCTTCCTCTGTACTCCCCCTATTGCTCCCATGCTCTCTTTTTCAAACTCCAATTGTGCTTCTACTGTCTTTCCCTGTCTTATTGTGTGTGTTTGTCCCAGTTAAGTGCTCACCTCTTCTCCACAGAAGCATTCTTTGTATCTGAGCCTGTTTTCTCATATCAAGTGGGCACAGATAGAGGCATAAGTTTTAGAAGTCACTAGCACCTTTGAGCATCAGCTAAAAGCCAACCATGCCTGTGGCGTAATGACTCGAGGACTTGCCAGGCTTATATCCGCCAATGGTTCTCCATTATGAGACAATACGGGCAGGACGATGAGCCTCGCAGGTAAACTGACATCATTGACAGAGTGCCAACGCAAACATTCTCATTGATGTACATATCATAAAGGCTGTCTCTAGCCCCCAAAACAGGCCATTGGTGTTTCACATCTGTCACACCTACAGATCCTGTTTTTCAGTTTCCCTGCATGATGTGTTTGTGGATGTCTCTCTGTATTTGTATTCCTCTAGTCAGTCTTTGCCCCAGTACAGAAGCACCGGGTGGTAGGCTGATTTATTCATGTAGTCCCAGGGAGGATTGCATCTCCTCTTTCTCATTTGGCTTGGTTTAGTCTCCTGAGCACAGGTCTGTGGAGACCTGAGTCCATGGGGGGCAAGACATCCTGCAGATACACTGCCCCTGTCTACAACTGGTGGACACTTACAAATTACCATGCTCTACATTTCATGTATATTCATTAAGAAAACAGCTCTGTCTTGCCAAACATGTGAGGATGCTGTCCTGCTCTGCCTAGTTTTTGGTTTAACTGAAGTCTAGGCTATGTAGTCATAGTCCAAGGGGGGGGCTTGTCTTGAAATTTGTATTAAAAAGAGAAGAGAATGCATTTTTGGTGTACACTGTCAATAAACGCATTTGAAAAAGACAGAAAAACACTGCTTGACTTCACCACAGATTGTGATATGGATTTATTTTGAGCTGCCATCATGACTCATCATGAGTCCATGTCACCGTGGAAACAGAGAAAGGAAAAGAGATACAGGACAGAGAAGTTGCACCCGACCGAAACAGAACTTATTTATTTTTTACAAAATAAGCGGAAAATTTCCACTCCATCTCTATGACTTCCTCCGTCTCTGCTGTATTGTTTCTTTTTCATTTCCACCCTCTTCTCTCTCTCTCTCTCTGTTCCTGTGTCTGTTCTTTATTTACACCTCTCCCCTGCTCTCTGCAGTGGCTCAGGGAGCGGTAACAGAAGTGTCACTTGTCATTATTGGTCTAATTCAGTAATCCGTCATCGTGCGCTCACTGTATGCAGCGCATTATACGCCGGCACAGCAGGTGTACTAGGCACTGAGGTGGAGATTCGATTTGACACGCACACACAGGCGAGAGGGGACCAGGACAGACGGGTGCTGAGAATGTGTGCGCGTGTGTG
The DNA here is from genome assembly GCA_032353495.1 of Ctenopoma kingsleyae. Taxonomy (NCBI): domain Eukaryota; kingdom Metazoa; phylum Chordata; class Actinopteri; order Anabantiformes; family Anabantidae; genus Ctenopoma; species Ctenopoma kingsleyae. The sequence goes on along the minus strand of JAUBNQ010000008.1, from coordinate 7,814,319 downwards.
TATGTACATTTGTTTGTGTGTGTCTACATAAAAGAGTGTGAAAGAGGGGAAACACAGAAAAGATGGAGAGATTGAATTTTTGCGTGTTTGTGTGTCTTTATGCTGGTGTGTGCGCACAGCGACATATGACTCGAACAGTAATTCAGCAGTACAAGACAGCTGTATACTGAGACAGAATAGAAATAGAAATATAGAGACAGTAGATGTTTAAAAAGCATGTATTTGAGAAAAGTGAAGGGAATTGAGTTTGTTAGAATTTAGGCTCATCAGACTCATCAGAGTTCAATGTGTCCTGTTTGTGTTTTAAACATTTTTCTTGACTTTAAATTTGACGTTTCAAAAGATGCATTACTACAAAATGTCATTAATCGAAAGACTTAATGACTAAATGTCTATTAATCCTGTTATTAATGCTATTAATATTTTAGTTTTAGATATATTTTAGTTTAGGTTGATTTTCTTTTCCATTTCACTTAACAGCATGTCTTCTTGGGCTGCGTTTTAGACCCTTTTTCTGGTATTTTTGCTTTATTTGACGGCTCTAATAGAGACATCAGAGAGAGAAGGTATGACACTGAGGGACCGCATTTGAAGCGTGGACATTGCAATTATTTGGTCTGTGTCTTAAACCTAACGCTGCTGCATTTTATTATTACATCATTTTGCCACATATTTCACATTCAGTAATAATAATGAATCAAAGGGACAGACACAGACAATTTAAAGCGATGTAACTGGAAGCTTCACTGGCCAGGTGCCTTCTTAAGTTTCTCTCTACATCTTCTGATCGGTAATCTATAACAAAACCTTAAAACTATCTTCCTTATCTAACCGTCTACATAGAGACCAACCAGCCTCTGTGCTGTTCCAATATTTATCTAACTCCTCCCCCAATGGTGGAATGAATCCATGTACAGAGATCCAAATATTACTAATAAGTTCTTCAGTTGTTGTCTTCATGCACCTAGATACTAAATCTGTTACTCCTAAATTTAAACTTAAGGATCCCACCTAAAGTGAAAGGATTAACATTAAACATTAAAATCTGATAACGATATATAACAATACACATGACAAACATACAGACAACAATATCAATACACATCCCTTAGATTTGTTTTAATTGTGAAGATTTATCAGTCTTATTATACCTTAGATATTTGATTATACTGTTATAGGACCTCACCTTGCTGCAGACAAACAAGAAACTGTGCATGGTGTTTGAATTTATTTGAATTTAAGTTACCTCCCCTTCTGGCATTAAGCACCTTTGTTCACATCTCACTATTGTAACAACATTTCCAGGACAATGTATGACTTTATCCTCTTATTTCGGATATTTTAAGTTAATCATTTATGATCATTAATGTGTGGTTTGTCTTTCGGACTAATCCCAAATATTGCAATGACTTGTTCAATTTGAAGGTTGTTGTTGGCTTTTTGTGTAACTTCTCTTTCATATCAGTTAATCACAGTGCAATTCTGGAAGTTGAGGCAAACATCCGTCCAGTTTGTCCTCCATCACGGATGACACATCTGAGCAGCAGCACTCACTGCCTGCACTCCACTCTCAAAAGTCAACAAAACTGAAAATGTTCCCACATCACAGAATATTGATTGTATACTTTGTGGTAGGGGGATCTCCAGTCAAATATAAATGGCTCAATTGAAAACAGTTGTATGCAGTAATGGCAGCCCCACCTGCCGCACTGCAGTCTGGGTAAAATAGTTTTTTTTTCTTCCTGAACTAGTGCGAGAGAGATGGGTTTAGGGTTTGTGATGGTGGAGCTTCCCCTTCTCTCTTTATCAATGGCAATTTGTATGTGAGCACTCACCTCTATAATCCCAGTGGGCACGGTGGATTTTATCAAGTTCTTAACCCCACAAGGCTCCAAATCCGGTTACCACTGTAAGTGTTTAAACTGTTTAAACTATCAAAATGCTCCACGCTGAGTCCCAGGCCGTGTTCAAATCACACCCAGACCACACTGAACCATATGAGTCTTAACTGCATTTACTTTACTTTTTTTTCTCTTATTTTATTTTTGCTTCATATAACACCTGCCATTTCCACCGGTTTATCAAACTCCAGTTCTAAACCAGCTCCAAAGGGATTCACTACTATTAGTTTGTGATAGTCTTGAGTTTTATTTGTGGTTTTATTGATTCATTTTCATCATTTCTTTTTCCATTAAGAGAAAGTTAGGAAAATCTAAGACACTTTAATGTGATTTGACTATCTTCCAACTTTTTGTCTTTATGTTTTTACAGTAGTGTCTGTATAACTTTTTGTATTACAGACTAAAATAACAGTTGTAATATTTCTAATTTTTTTTATTTAATTATTTAATCTTATTTGTAATTACATAACTGGAATTAGTGTATTGACCTTTATAGGCTCAGGTTTAAGATGACGTGAACCTCGTGTCCACAACCTAAAAATGGATTATAGGTGAATAACAATGTGAAGCAGAGATTGTTTTATGTCTTCAAGAAAATGGTTCAAAGTTCAAGTGAGAGTGAGGCACAATTACTTCAAGAAGAGAAACTAAGAAATGTTTAATGAGATTTAATGAGGTTTAAACAAGCCTTAAATTACCACAAGTGACATCTTTATTCTAAACATACGTGGCTGTGCTTTTCAAGAGTAGCCTACAGTCCTGACTTTTTGAAAAGTTGGCTTGGTCTCATTAAGCCTTTCTGTCAGTTCCCATCTACAGAAAAACGACGCACGCAGACGCATAGTTTTGTAGATTTTTTTTTTTTTTTTTTGGTGTGTAACATTTAACTTTAGTGTGAGTTGTTGCCTCCTGAAAACACGGAAACTTCGATGGCATATTTCGCACAGGACGTAGCCTAAGTGTTACTGTCCATCAGCTGGTCAGCCAAACTTTTTAACATAACGCTGTTTATAGAAGCTGCTAATTTGAGTGTTTACTGCGCACAAACGTGTATGGACGTCTGTCTCACGACACCTTCATCTGTGCGGTCTCATTATTTATTGTAGACCACTTTTTCCTTGTTGGATCTCATTCATCAGTGACCTATAATTTTCTTGGCTTATTACAGATATTACTGTATAAATGTGTTCAGCTTATGTCACTAATCGATACTTCAGCTTATTGAACGAGGCTTAAGATCGATTTTATCGCAGTTGATTCTCTGATGATGATCACAGACTGGAGGTTTATTTTCCATTATGTGATCTGAGGCGGTCAATACGGCTCAATAACCTTCCTCCTCAGTGGCATGAAGTGTCCCATAACGCACAGCCATAAGGCCTGCATCATACTGCATCACATTAATTATTGTAATATTCCTTCTGGGGCTGTAGCTGTACTCAAAGGTCAGTTGATGTTTTGGTTTGTAATATTTATATAAAACTCAAGTAGCATGTTAATAATCTGCGCACACATTCATCTTACAGTAACAATGACTTAAAGGTGCTCCAGCTTTGTTTAATAGTCTATTTGAAATAGGATCTGGAACATTAAAATACGTGGGAAAAGAAGAAACTAAGTTGAAAAAAAGGAGGGAGGACGAGAAGGAGGCGGGGGGGGGGGGGGGGGAAGTAAATAAGGACCGAAGGAAGGAAAGTGTTTGAATTATTATCCTGTATATGGTTGAGTGGACGTAAGACAGAGAGCAGGGGCGATATGGCGAGTAGTTGAAGAAAAGATGAGAGGTGAGCCCGAAGGTAGAGAGAGGAGAGCGGGATAGAAAGGGGGAGATAGGGGGAGGGAGAGAGGGCGGATGATGAATGGATGGAGAACAGGGATGAGAGACGGAGCAGCATGAAAGAGTATATACGGTGCGCGGTCCCGCTCCGAGGATGATGAAACGTTAATTAAAGTAAACGAGCTACCTGAGCTCCCCGGCTAACCCCCTGTCACACTCTGTCAGGAGACAGAAAGAGGGAGGAAGAGGAGGAGAGGGAGAGGGAGGGTGGAAATTTGACTGAACATGGAGAGAAGTTGGATAATCCAGCTGTGGCTGCAGCTCAAGGTTGATTGCTGTCACTGTCGTGCGTCTGCGGATCATGCACGCCGCAGTTATTAGTAGATCAAATGTTTATCCTCTATTATGCGTGCACTTGTTTTGGTTATGATCATATTACTCATTGTTCCAAATCTTTGTGTTGTATTAGTTGTATTAGGTCGTTGTTTTAATTGCTTTCAATGAGGCTGTGCAGCGACCTTGGTTTCTTTGCAGGTTGGACGTTTAAAGTTGCACTGAGCTCTCTATTGCGATGACTTCACATCCAAAACTTATGGAAACTTAAACAAAAATTTTGAATTAATTTCTAAGAGGGTGTGTGTACAAGCGTGAATCTGTCAATAATTGCAAAAGAATTTTTGACAGAGTAATAGGCGCTAATTTGCAAATTACAGAAAATCCCAATCCTCTTCCTGTCTGTGTTCCTCCTGTGTGTATAGAAGCCTTGTTTCCCGTTCAGTCCACGCAAGGTTTATCCACCAAGATCACCTTTGTTTCTTTTTAATGCTCATATTCATTCAATTAATCTGGTCTCTAATTCGTTTATATATTTATTTACTCGGTCTCGCTATCACTCTCTCCTTTTTTCATCTCTCTCCAACGATTATCCTGGCGTCTAATTAGAAATCGATGCTGCTGGCCCGGCGGGTATTTGCAATGTGTTTGTGGACGTTGAGAACAATTCCCCGGACAGAAAAAGACTGAGAGAAGAAAGAGAGAGGAAGAGGAAACGCTACACTACACTGCACTGTGCGCACACACACATACACATATTCTGACAACCGGTTTTACTGCTCGCAGCTATTCTTCTTTCTAAAAAGCACAGGCTAAGTAAAAAAAAAAGAAAGAAAGAATGCAAGGAAAGGAAAAATGAAAAGAAAATCATTTTTTAACGACTGACGCCAGGGATTTCTGCAGAATTGTTGAGGAGTGTTTCCCCGTCTTTTAGGAAAGCAAACAAATCTCGAAGTGGAAAAGCACTTTAAATGTGATGGCCTGTATCTCACCCCAGCCCGTGCTTTGTCAAAAGTCGAAGAAGTCAATTCATCAGAAAGTTATAACATGCAGTCAGCTGTATGGTTCGATTTAAATGCAAAGTATTGCATATTATTATTATTTTATTATTATTATTATTATTATTTAATCTTGTGGTCAGTGCAATTTGTAGTTTTTATTTTGAAGGGTTGCCAGCAAAAACAGACAGAAATGTGTTTTTGAGCTGATCTTTTTAAAAAGTCCACATTCTCTCAAGTTTTGTTTTATGCGTGTAATAGTATCACGTTAACTATTTTTTGCCTATTTTAATTTTAATGTCCCGATAATTATTTTGTATTCGTGCCATAAAATACCCAGGACAGTTTGAAAGTCTAGTGGAACAAAATATGTTAAATTTACAGTGGACATTTTTGTTCTTCATTAGCATGATCATCTTCTTCTTCTTCTCCCCTGCATCGGTCGTCACCGCGCCCGGTGTCTGTCTGAGGCTCACACCGAGCAGGAGTCGCCTCTTCTCCGACGCGCCCCTGTGGAGAGGAGTCGGTATTGAGGCGACAGCTTAGCGCCATTACCGGAGCCAGTCGAACCTAACTGGATTAGCAGCTGCTAGATGATAAAAGAAAGTGTTCCAACCAAGTGAAAAAAAAAAGAAATGTGGGGAATGAGAGCCTCGCACTTTTATTAGTTCAGCTTTACACCACGATGTGTTTACCGTCTGTGCTCTGCGTCTTATTGGCTCGCCCCGTAATCTGTTTTTCAGACGCTGTTCTCTGTGTTCATCATCCCAAACGAGGTGCATCACTTTCTCTCACTGACTCTACATGGGTTCACCAGTCAGGAAGTGTCATATCGGGAAATACAGCGTTGCAGTGTCACCCCCCTCTGCATGATGAGGAAAACTGAATAACTTGCCTTTTCTCCTTGTTGCTTCACATTTCATCAACCCCTGTGATGCTTTACTTGTGCCAAAACCATCAGTCTGTGCTCCCTGGTGTGTGTGTGTGTGTGTCTGTGTGTGTGTGTTTTTTGAGTTTGTGTCTGTGTGTCTTTGTTGCTCTGTGTAGCATAGCAGTAAGCCGTATTTGAGGCTCCATCCCTGCATTTTCTGTCAGTCTGTCTGTCCATCTTGAATGCTCATTAAACGTCCCTCAAACACACACACACACGCACACACACACACTGTCTATCTCTCTCACACACACACACACACACACACACACACACACACACACACACACACACTCTCTTGCTTTCTCTCTGAGTCTCTCCCTCTCCTTCTTCTTCCTCCGCGCCTCACGCTCCCCTTGCCCGTGGCTATATGATCGTGAAAAATGTGTTTACAAAACTCGCTCTCTCACAGATCAAACCATACGGACGAATCAAAGACTTTGGAGAGAGGAGAGAGAGGCAGAGAAGAAGCGAGGGAAGACACAGAGACAGAAAGAGATATATAGAGAGAAGGGGTAGGAGCACAGGGTGTGTAGAGGCCTTATAATTTTAAAATTCTGTGTGTTATTCTCTTTTTTTTCTCCTCATGTGTGAGTGTGGATGTCTGCCTGTATCTCCTTTGGTAATACAATATCTTTAAGGCCCCCAAAACAACTATCTGCGTCTCACAGTTAAACATGAGATAATGCAATATTGATGTCTCCTTGTCTTTGCTATAACGCAATACTGGACCCATTCTGGCTGGACACACTAACATGGACCGATAGTGCCCTTGCACTTAAAAGAATTACTGTGATCCTGTAATAAATTTTAGAGGGATGCTACACAAACATCAAGTCCCTAAAGGAATTTAGCAGAGTTAGGGGAACCACTGGAGTTAAAAATACTCCCAAAGTAGCATCAGGTCACCTTTCAGACAAAGTGTCCACTACAAGACACATAACAAGATCAGATTGGACAGTGTTGTGTTTTTGTTTGGGTGAGTTGTTTTTTTATGAGTCTGAGTGATTCAAGATTTGTTTTGCGCCAATATTCTGCAGGGGGTCGTCCTTAAAGTGACTAATGTCAAGATGCTTTTGTAAGTTCTCGTGTCCTCGCGGTTCATGGGGTAATTTTTAATAAGTCACTTAAAATTGAAGAACTGTCTTTACATTTTGTAGCTTTTTATTTGCTAAAAGAGGTGAGGTCTTCACAAATGTTTGACCATGTAAACACCTGGAACAACAATATTATATTCATGGCAAATTCTGATGATGTTTTAGTTTGTATGAGGATTGCGATGTCCCAAATTTGCCTAACAATTTAATATTTGTCAGAAACTTAATGTCACAGCTTCTGGGGATATGTGGAACCATTTTACAAAACAGTGCAACGAAGTGGAGTGTCTACATGGTCTGCAAGTGTTGTCATTGGAAGAAAAGACGTTTCTTTTTAAGCAGATCAAAATTGCATGAGCTCTGGCTCTTTGAGAAGTTGCACAGGGTGCATGACCAGGGGGGTGAGGACCTTTCTGTTTTTTTTAGAGAGACAGCTTTTGATTACCCCCCGCTGTGTTTATGACAGCGGTTCGATGGTTTCATATGAGAGGAAAGGGTGCCTCAAATAATTAGAGAGGGTAGGATGAAGACATAAAAAAGACAAACAGTGAGACACAGGAGGAGAGGAAGAGGAGTGTCAGTTAGAAGCTGATGAAGGGGGTGAGGAGAGGGAGACAGACAGAGAGACTGGGGGAGCGATTATAGCAGGGTTTATGTATGAGCTATTGATTGAGTCGGTGGTGACTTCTTGAGTGGTTAATTCGGGAAGTGAGAGCGATAGAGAGAGTAACTCACTGACCAGAGAGGGGAGGGAGGGTGCATGGAGTTGAGGGAGGGGGGGGGGGGCGAAGAGAGAGATTGAGCGTGATAAGGATGAGCAGTGAGAGAGAGAGAAGTGCATTTCCCCAGGTAAAAGTGTGGAAAACAAGGAATGACGCTGTGGTTCTAATAAGGGCACTATTAACCCTTGTACTGAGGTGAAATTTGCTTTACGTTTTCATCTTTCAGGCTTCCACTGAATCCATTGTCAAAACACTTTGTTGTGTTCACGTTTGTTCCAAGGCAGTTTTGTTATCCTTTTCACATTGCTTTTTTTCACATGTAAACACACACACAAACAGGCATGAACACATATACACACAAACACACACTGCTTCCTTGTCTATAGGCCTGAAGTTGAGCCCATAGGACACACGTCTGCACCCTGGATACAACAGATGGTTCCCTTGTTCTCACTGTATCACCTTGTGTTAGGAAGTCAAAATCAGAAGCAACAACGTGGACTAGGCAACAAGATGGTGTGTGTGCACCGACGTGCGTGTAGGATCTCTGTTGTAGCCTATAGTTAGATTTTTATTTTTATTCTAAATGTGTCCAGTGCATATTCGCCTGCAGCTTCGTTAGCGATGCATCTCATCATTTGATTGCTGGTAGGATATCCTGCAGTCAAATTCCTAAAAGCTGCGCGCGTGCGTCGACTACGTGGGTTTCTTTGCGTGCGTGCACGAGTGTGTGTGAGTGTGAGTGTGTGTGTGAGTGAAGGTCAGCTCGCCGGCGCAGTTTCTTTTCCTATTTCTCTTCCCTCTCGCGCAAGTTTTGATCTCTCAGCCGCGAGATCAAAGGCGCTCTCTGGCTATTAGTCAGCGCGAGCCATTGATCCCTCATCGATCCACGCGAGACACAGCCGCCCCGTGAACACCGCGCGAGTCTCCCCAAAGCTCCTCCCGTGCGTCGAGAGAGGGAGAGAGTGAGAGAAGGAACAAGCATAAGAGGGAGGTGGAGCAATGTGTGTGTGCGTGCGTGTGTATTTTTCTACTGGCGCGGGCAGAGGCAACTCGAGCTTTTTCTTTGCCGCGGGACATGAAACAATGAGGCTCGAGCCGGTTTTAATAAAGCGCGCTTTCCCTCCTTTCAACTCTGGCGCGAGGCGGACGAGCCGGCAGCGGAGAGCGATCGATAATTAATGACGATGAATAATTTAACCCTATCGATTGATACTTTTTTCTTCATCCTTTCCCCCTTCTTTTCCTTATTTTCTTAAGGCTGGCGTTCTATACCATACTAATACCATTTTCATACGCTCACATCCTCATCTCCACTCACCTCCTCTTAAATTTGTTAGAGCTCTTCAACTTTCACAAATGTCTAAAAAAAAACAAAAACAGGTTTCCTTATTTATCAGAGGCAGTAGCCAATTTATGACCTCGGCAGGTGTCTGAACTTCACCTGTCTGTTGCAAGAACCACAAAAGCTCGAAAACTTCTCTACACGAAATCTGATCTTTACAGAATAAGACTGGTGATGTGTTTGTTATTGCAAAACTAATCCAGTGAAAAGAAATCCAACAGTGAGGTGATCCAGCTAACAAGCATTTCAAAGTGTTGGTACCTATTTCTCCATTGTTGTCCAAAACAACTCATGACCACCCCTATAGTGCAGTACTGACTCCTGTTGCTAAACCCCCCCCCAGCTGTTTTAAAATAATGATTAACCTTCTTTTTTTTTAAAAATGAACCATATATTTGTGAGCCATTTTTAAAAAGTGATCTTCAGCTGGGACATATGGGCCTCTGGCTGAAGGCCACAGACATGGTGGGGAAGTTGGAAAGTCTTGAAAGTCTGACTAACACACGTTGGTTTTGGTCTTCTTATGAAATTTTGGGACAAGAAGCTTCATTCTTTAAGCCTTGAATCCAAGGTCTGTTATTGGACACATTTATTTTATTATGGAAAAAAATATATTTGTTATATTTTCTTTCTATACTTTTACTCACAGACTTAATTGTTTCTGAGTTACCATACGCCTTTGTTATACTTTCAGACTCATTATCTGCTGTCCTTGATCTCGCCACTTTAAACAACAGGCTTCACAATCACTATACCTGCAGAAACATGAACTATAGTTTTCAAAATGAATTCCACTGACTGATTTTGTGGTTTGGTGGTCATGTCAGGTGATTGTCTCAGTGTGAAGGACTGTGTGAAGGAGTATTAGCTTTTCCCCTGCAGTGTGGAGCAATGGGTGCTCTGTGGGAGAACAAACAGAGTCACAGAGCCTCAGTACTCCTGTAACTATACATGTTGGATAAATACACTGGCAGTACTGCACAGCTGCCTGTTCTTATTACTGAGACTGCACTGATTTCTCTTTCATATGACAGTATGATGGGTAGTTCAAGGTATAAAGAAATTAGGTATAGACTTGTGGAAATTTAGCTGCTATAAAAGTTGCAACATGTCCAGTATAGTGTTAGTGTGCGGCTCTTTGAGTCTTAAACACAGCGCAAATAGTTTTCTAGGATTTTTAGCGATGGTTATTTTAATCTACCGTATTTGTGATTGGTTTGATTTAATGTGATTTTGATTTTATTTAAGAGAGTGGAGTTGGAAGTGAAAACACGTATTTCCATGCACAGACATTAAACACGTCAAGCCAAATGTAGTGTAGTAGCTCAGTTGAATCAAAGCTACATAAATACCTAAGTGCTTTATAATAATGTGTATTCACACTGTAGCTCAGATTCCTGCATCATATCTCATTAATGGTGATGCTATCACTGAATGCAACTGTCTCACAAATCAGTAAACTATTACGGTTTAGTTGCGTTTTTAGATTAAACTTTAAGAAAATGTATTTATACTATGCTTTTGTTGAGGATGATGTATCGTAAGTTTTCACCTTAAACTTTTCATGTACTGATCATGGGATTAACATTATATTTGATTTTCTGTGGGAGGTTGCAGGCTAGATAAATATGAATACTTTCAAAAACTAGTATATCAAATGATGTATTATGTTGTTTGTTCTGTGATCCAGCATTAACTTTTCTCTTTCTCTTGACTTTCCTCTTAAACATGGACAGGTTCTTTTTCCCTCTTCCTGACCAACCCCCCTTCCTCTCCGCCTCTCCTCCTCCTCTCTCCCTCTCTC
>JAUBNQ010000008.1:7788282-7803311 GCA_032353495.1 Ctenopoma kingsleyae | reverse complement strand
CTCTCCCTCTGTCTCCCCTCCTCGTTTCTCCTCTCTCCTTCTTTCCATCTCCTCTAACAAACCCATAGCACAGTCCCTCTGTTCTTCCACCCTGAGGCTGACCAGTGTGTCAGAGCTAACCAGGGAGAGGAACAGAGAGAGAGGGAAAGGCAGAGATAGCGGGAGAGAGGCAAGTAGAGAGAAAGGGAGAGAGAGAGGGTTCAGTTGGGTCTTTTTCAGGGGCAACCAAAAAAAAAGGAAGATGAGACAGATGTACAGAGTCCGTTTCATCTAGTGGAAAAAGAAAGCGGGATAGGCCAGACTCTTCATGCCGCTCATATTTTTGTATCTTTTTATATCGTGACCCATCACTCTTTCCTTCTTTAGACAGCACTGGAGACATAATGTTGCCTGAATGTCAGGCTGCCCCCCTTCCTCCCTCTACTCCAGTCACTCTGCTGAATTTCAAAACATACTATACAGTATATTCCTCACACTGTTTCTATTTCACTCCCGTCAGTGGCCTACTAACCTTGCTTCCACTAGTTCTGCTGACGGCCCCCGTCCTATAAATTACAATTGTTGCAAACTTCTGTGGATCAGTCTGTTTTGTTTGGAAGGAGAATATTGTTTTCTAAATACACATCCATCCACTGATCTCTTTGCAAAACCTGAAACTCATCTAATTATGACTCAGACTGTTTCATGCTTTCATTTTGATTTGACCCATCTATTTGTGCACAATAAGCCTAATGTGGCTCGTGTTGGTTTGATTTTCCTTTCCTTTTTCACTTAAACCTAAACAAGAAAACAGTGAGTTTAAAGCATAAGATTAAAGATTAAGTATAATGTGAGGAGTGAAATGTAGTGAGAAATTTATCCACCTAACTATTAAGTTCCCAGCATCTCTTTTGGTCCAACCTGTTCACTTATCTGTGTTGTTTCCAGCCACGGCAGGCAGCTGTTTTCAGAAAACAGGCTATAACATTACTATGCCAGTCAGCATCAAATACATTCGGGAAATAACTCATGGAAAAAGCTGAACATTTAGAGGCCATATACTTTGCTCAGGAGTAGCTGGAAAGACAACAGCTAAAAGTATAGTCAATATTAGGATTACTTTCAGAAAGTATCCTAAAAGATGACTCCAGATGAATGATAATGCTCTTTTTCTCTTGATGTATATAAGCATCTGTGAGCTAAGAAGTTACCACCATATCAGTTTAATGGTGATATCAGTGTTGTGTTTTCAGCTTGCTTCCACTGGTTTGTGAGTGGTTAACGAATATGCTACTGCTGCTTTAAAGGTGTGTTGTTTTTCTTTTTTAGAAATGTGCACTGATTTGACCTTTCAGGCACTTTGCGAGAGGATGTTGAAAAACAGCAAGAGCTTGATCACCTTTCCGCCTCGACCAGTCTTGACCTAACACAAGTGTGTGAATCCCTGCGTCTTTGTAGCATCCGAAAGACACAGAAAATCCTGTCCCTAAAACCCAGTGCAGTCTTACAACTGACTTGACTGAATTATCAAAAGCTTCTGACTCATAAACACACCAGAGGGTTTGCAGCAGAGCAGTAATGGTCTGTGTGTTAGAACTAGTGCAACCCTACACTTTGCAACATGTGGAGGAGAACAACCGAGGTTTCCTTTAAATAGAGAGTGTGCTGTTGTCAAGTTGTGACTTTGTATAGTAACTTTGCTCCCCTATTGTATGTTTCCTAATGTTCCGAGTTGTGTGATCCATCATCCACACTGGGTTTTGTTGGTGGCCTTTTGTGAGAGAGGTTCTTTGTTTGGACCATTTGTCCACAGTCGCTCTATGCAAAATAAAATGCATTTGTGTTTTTGTCTTCACACATATCTGTGCTATCAGTACCTTACCATCTTTAATAAACAAAGTGCATTCTCTCTTTAAGCATAGTGAGGTGTGTGTTAGTCTGTCTATATTGATTCAGTCAATATCTATGGGCTCCATGTCTTATTTAGTGTGCTTTTCCTCACTGTGTGTGTGTGTGTGTGTGTGTGTGTGTGTGTGTGTGTGTGTCAACTACCTGAATACCTGCGTATCTGTGGCATATCTGCTTAAGACTGTGTGTTTACTGTGCATGTACAATCTATTACTATCTGTGTGTCTGTATCTGATAGTCTGTGCATGCATGTGTGTGTAAGAGTGTGTGTATGAGGAACAGTATTCCCTGGGCTGCTAGTTATAATGTTTCTGGGGGTGATGGGGGGAACTTGAAAGCCCTGCGCTGCCCAAATCAAAACTAACAAGGAAATGATGGGGGCTCCTTTATCTCCTCTCTGGCCTGGGGGGCCGAGGGGGGCGAGAACAAGAGACTGGGGAGGGAGGGAGGGAAAGAAGAGGAGGAGGGAGGGAGATGAGGAGGAGGAGGGGGGTGCAGCCTGGCTTCCTCTTTGATTTGTAAAAAATGCATTACCTCCGAAATCAAACGGAAAATTACTGCGCCGAAGCAAAACACACAGAGCAGGAAAGAGAGAGAGAGAGAAAAGGAGATGGGTGGGGTGAGAGGAAGGGAGGGGGAGAAAACAGTGGATAGGTGTGTGTGAATAGAAAGGAGGTGGGGAAGAGGAAAGGAGAATTCACCTGTATGGATATGCTGTTGGATAGGAAAAGGGAGGATGGATATAGATTTGAGATGGTGCGTAGGTGGTATTAGAGGTAGCTGGAGAGACCCTGACAGATAGGAGCACACATATATATAATCCTTGGAGGAGATGAGCTTATACATGATATGGACCATGAGAATATGGCAAATGAAAGAGATGATGCAGTATTAATGACCTGTAGCCCATAGGGAAGAGGAATCTTATAGATTACTACCAAGACCACAAAGAATATCTTCTCGTCTTTTGAGTCATCTACCTGGTCTTTGCAGAGTCTTTCAGTCAAATCTCAGTATTTTAGAGGAAGGACATAGGTTTTCAAATTGAGCAGTTTCTAATTATGTGAAGGCCGGTGCATGATTTGATGCTACTGGTACACCGAATACAAAATTACTAAGTGTAGTATAGTTTTGTGAGAAATGCCATGTGAATGTGAGCTGCTTTGTGTGAAGATATGTTATAGCTGTTATTTGAACCTTGGTGATAACTTTGGGTCATTATAGGAAAGGGAGAGCAGGCAGAGACATAAGACGCAGAGTAAAAGATCAAAAATAAGGGATGATAACATGAATGATAGGAAAAAAATGTATGAGTGAAATAGAATGAATGCCAACTCTATATTTGAAGACAGAAGGAGCGGCTTGAAAACAAGAAAGACGAAGACAGGGAGGAGAGAGGAGAGAGCAAGAGGGGCCACAATCCAAAGGCTAGAAGCAGGGTGAGAGAGAGTCAGACAGAGAGTGAGAGAGCGAGAGAGAGAGAGAAATGCCTGGAGTTAGCAATAATAATTTATACAAACACACCTTAATAATTCACGTTCCATTTCAATGCTGGAGGGAAAATCCAAAATTCACAGAGCATAATTAAATAGAGGCAGAGAGTGAAGGGAGAGATAGAGAGGCTAGCATTAAAGATACCAGTGTAGCAGCAGGGCGTCTCTTCCATCTAAGCTTTGTAAAACAACCCTGATAAGGTTGTGATATCCAAACTGGATCCTATCTCAGAGTCCCCTCGCTCATTGTAGAAACACTGAAATCTCCTTACCTTACCTTACCTCATGTCAGCAGATGTCTGTGCGCATTTATTTAGAAGACATTATCATTATTAGCTGTCATTTAATAAAAGCAGCCACTCACTCACTGCAAGTTTCCTTGTACTACTATGGTGCTTTGACTGAGGGGGTCAGCATGTTTCTTGACCCTTGCTTAGAACTTGAATCTGTATTTTCATTTCAGATAATTAAAAAATATTTAGGCAAGTACTATATTGAAGTACTTTCTTTTTGCAATATCTGCTCCACTACATTGACCTAACAGCTATGAGTTTTCAGATTTAAATGTTATATTCAAAACAAAAAACAACCTAAAAATATGATGCCCTGTTAAAGATTAACTACCCGTCTGTATATACAGTAATTAGATTGAGCCTCTCCTTGAACAACTGTAACAATAAACATATTAATTAGTCATAGTAACTATCAACAATACGATTTGTATGACTTACAGGAGGCATTTTTCCATATAATGAGTGTTTTTATTTTTTAAAACTTTATTTCCATTTATTTGATGTATGTTTGTTGTTACATGCAGGACTTTTATTCAAAACTTTTACATTTTAAGTTCACTACAATCAAATGGACATAATTTAGACTCTGACAAATCAACAAGTGAAACCAAAAGTAGACCCTCCGTACTCTGGAGGATCACAAACTCTAACTCTTACTGGTTTCTGATCGTAACTCTGGCAGATATTTTTTATTTTGAAAAATCCACTCGGGAATACCTGAGCCATATTATGTATTAAAAAACCTTGTTTTACTGGATAATATGACTCAACTTTGGCTTGGTTTTCAAAAGTCTATTTAATTCCTTCTGTTCGTAAATACACTATAGGGATGTCCACCCTGTTGCATCAGACACAGCCT
The DNA here is from genome assembly GCA_032353495.1 of Ctenopoma kingsleyae. Lineage (NCBI taxonomy): Eukaryota > Metazoa > Chordata > Actinopteri > Anabantiformes > Anabantidae > Ctenopoma > Ctenopoma kingsleyae. The sequence goes on along the minus strand of JAUBNQ010000008.1, from coordinate 7,798,779 downwards.
CAGGTGGCCACACAAGATCACATCCATCAAACACCTGATCTCTGCCAAAGACATATGAAACATAACCTTGCTATATTTCACATCGATTTAAGGTATGTTTGAACTCATATTGCGCCCTCAGACCCTTATGCAATACCTCCATTTACAACAAAGTTTGCTCTCTTCAAATTTAACTTCAACTCACTGAAATAAACTTGCTGGGTAGTTGACTTTGACTTTAGCAAATCTTTCTCTGAAATCCCATTTAATGTTCTTATGGTTCCATATGCAAATGTCGAGTAATCATGGTTTAGTGACTTTCTTTTCCCTCTTCTGTGTCACCTCTTTGTTTGGTTTCAGGTGTTGTGGAGGCATGGACTGTAACTGCGTCAGTGATCTGCTGCTCCCTCCGGTGCCCGCTCTCTGGACACCAGGTTGGTCCCAACAACGTGCTCAAAACAAGAGCTGATGTTTTGGCCTATTAACCTTTTACGGTATCAGATCTGCTTGTGGTTTGATTGAAGTTTATATTAAAAAAGCACCAATGAGTGTGAAGAAACAAACTTCAGAAACATCACAGTTATCATAGTAACCACACATTGAAATGAACCGCAAATATTCACCTATTTACAAACATTAACCATACACATGCACATTGATTAGTCTCTGGTGGTAATTGGTTGTGTATCTAATGTTTTACAAGGCTAGTTAGTGCCAGATTCATTTTTGGGTGAGTCAAGAGCTACTTAACTGCATAAGTAACATGCATACAGTCGGCTTTTAGAATTCAGACCCGAACAGCATCAATCAGAACTCTCCCCGTGAGCTGTCATCATCCCACTGACCAATCTGTTGAGGCTAGAGGGCATTAGCACAGACCAACATTGCTCAAGGCACGTGCTGTGATATTAAACACATCATCCCTCACCTCCATCACTCATCGTTCATTCAGACAGCGATCTCCACCCCCACCCCCAGTAGGCAGTGGGACAAATGACAGGCCTTAACCTCATCCTCTTCTCCTTCCTGCTCACCCTGCCCAGGCTTTGCCTTCCCAGACTGGGCCTACAAGCCAGAATCGAGCCCCGGATCCAGACAGATCCAGCTGTGGCACTTCATTTTGGAGCTGCTGCAGAAGGAAGAGTATCAGGGGGTGATTGCCTGGCAGGGGGACTATGGAGAGTTTGTCATCAAGGATCCAGACGAGGTGGCTCGACTGTGGGGGATAAGGAAATGCAAACCTCACATGAACTATGACAAGCTGAGCCGGGCGCTGAGGTATTTCAGGAAAAATATTTACACTTGTGCGCATGAGTTTCAAGATGATGTGTTGAATGTCAAACAGCAACACTGCTGTTATCAGATAAATCCAGAAGTTTATCACTCACTGTTTACATAAATTGTTGTCGTGTTGGATTGAATCCTCACGTTTCTCTTTTCCATGTTAGTAAAAATGGAAAGATAAAGGTGGGACTTTTCCTCTGGAACGTCAATACCCTCAATTTCTCCTTATCTGTGGACGTCCTAATGGAAAGTTCACCATTGAGCTGCCAAATAAAAAATTCAATAGGGATTTTAAAATTAAGCCCCAGTGTGAAATTGCTTGGACTGCTTCTTCAGAACAGGGAAACTACTCGGCACCGAACTTGCCGACGGTGATTAAATTGATGATGATTCACACTCTCAGCAGTTCACTCCCCCAACTGCACGCACAGTTTTCTTATGCAAATACATACTACCCCCATCTTGTTCCCCCACCCCCCTCCCTCTGTTTTCCTTCGGCCTCTTGTTAATGGGGGCTGTCGTCAGAGTCTAATTGTTATGAATTGGCTGGGGCCACAATTAGCCTTCTTAATTAGCCTCACTTAATTGCTCAATTAAGGGCCACGGCACAATTGCCGCGCAAAGCAAAACACATACACATCATTGCACTGGGCACAGCCACTGTGGATACATGCTGATGCGCACATGCGGCTGTGTTTGTTGCTACAGTACGTCTGCATAATGAAGCTCAACTCACCAGTATTTAATGCTGAGGTTGTCTAATACATTCTGCATTTGGTGCATTTACTGTTACTTTAAAATAAATAAGTGTAAGTGCTCAAAGACACGCTGTTCGAGATTTAAATTATCTCGCGATATCACATCTTTAGGTTTTTCGATTTGCAGCCTCCCAGCCCCCCCACCATCTTCCACCTGAGCAGTCAGCTTCTTTACCTGAACCAGATGGCACCATGTTTTGACTTTACTACTGATCAGCCTACATCCTGGCAGACTGTACATTGTGACACCTCAGTGGGTGGCACAGGAAACTGACATGATGACAGCTTGGCATGCCCAGCGGGAGACACCTGAGGTCGTTACCATGGAGACTTGTCCCACCTCTAAATGCACTTCACTGTTCAACGGTGACAGATTTTGTGTGTCATGTGCATTTACATGCCAGTTTTAGTCCAGACTGCTTCTGATGATTCAAATTGAATGACTAAAGGAATTCTTTCATCATTCTTTCATCTCATCCCAGAATTAAGTGAATGATTTTTGCTTGAACAGACAAATTTCTGTTCCTGAATCTGTTTAGTTGCAAACATTTTTCAGGATCATGACTGGATCATTTTCATTTATTTTTATGCAAAAATCTATGTCATATATAATAATCTTTGTAAATATCAGTGACAAATAGATGAATACTGTTGTGAATAACAAAAGGAGTATTTTGTCTTATTATTGTGTTATTGATGGGGATTTTCTTTCTGTAGTGTAACTTTCACTGTATGTTAAGGGTCTTATGGCTCAAAGGTATTCGGCATTTTGATTTTTAGTCTGTTAAGAGCTGAATAAAATTTCCCTTTAAAGAACCATATTGTATTGAATCCAGGCAGTCAGACATGAATTGATTTCAGGAAGGAGGAGATGAATAAAAACAGTGGGAAATCAGCATAGCTCTCGCCCAACAGCGCTGGAGTTGTTTACTTATTTTTTTTCTGTTCGCAATGAAACATGAAACCTTGATGCAAGCATTATATTAATCCTACCCTCCTCTTTTCCTCTTCCTTTTCCTTTTTCTTTTATCCTTTATCCCCTCATTCCATCCCTCCTCCTCCATCCTCTTCTCCTCCTTTGCAGGTATTACTACAACAAGCGCATTTTACACAAAACCAAAGGAAAGCGTTTCACCTACAAATTTAACTTCAGTAAGGTGGTGCTGGTGAACTACCCCATACTGGACATGGCCAACTCTCCTTTTTTTCTGGCCCAGAATCACTTCAACGGCGGCTCCACTGCCCCAGACTGCAGCCCTGAGGTAAGAATGGTAGGATGGAGGCACTGTGAGAAATATTTTGGTATATTATATAAGATTGAAATGCAGAATTGCAGCATCAGTGTGTGAAAAATAAACAAAATCCCCGTTTGAGAAATGAGACTCATACAGACCTAAATCACCATTGATTTAAGTCCTTGATCCTACAGCAGGAAGTTTAACAAAAAAGAAGGAGAAATAGCAGGACACTGCTTTACTCTGTAATTTTTTATTAATAGTGATTTAATTCGGGTAACTGAAATCCATTCACTACAGCGATTTTGCTGTTACATTTCTGGCTCCTGCTGTGTGTTTGCTTTTTTAATTATTTTCCCTGCCTTTCATGGTGCTTGTAAGAGAATAGCATCCACTTATTTGCCCTGAGAGATTGTAAAATTTTTACAGAGATAAATTGTATCAAAACACAGAAAATGCAAAGCATGAAGACATTAAAACATTTAGAAAAAATTAAACCAACAAACAGTCAATTAACATTTTTTAAATACGACATGAAATTGTGGATACAGCCTCAGAAACCTTTGTTAGCGTGCAGATAATTTTATTTTAAACAACTAATGTCCTAGAGAGTGTACGTAACTTGAAAGTACAGTAAGGGAAAATCATCCATCATTTGTCTGTGCCATCCTTAAGATGGGATAAGGCGACACAGGCTCTAAAGGAGGCAGTAGAGGGGGACGGTTTTAACTTGTCCTTAAAACAAAAGGAGACGTTATCCCCTCCTTCTCTCATCCCCGTCTCCGATGGCGTATCCATCTGTCATCGATTGAAAATGAAAGAAATAGAAAGCAAAGGGGTCGCGTCAGATCAGATCAATGGTGGGTCATTAATGCGGTTTGTTAAGCAACACAGATCTCGCAGCTTGGGAGTACAGTCTCGCCTTTCAAACTTGGGGCTGCAGGGTGACAGATACTATTGATCCACAGTCCTGCTAGGGAAAAAAATCCCCCCTTTGTCCCCTTGATTCCTGAGGTTCAACTGTTTCATTTATTTTTACCTTGCCTCCGTCTCCTTCACGTATTTTACACAAAAAAGAAATACACACACCAACACAGACAGAATCTCTGATCTTAGTCCTATTCGTCCTGTGTCCTTTCACACAAGCTGCCCCACAATCCCTCTCTTCTTGTCACTTATCCTTTGTGCCCAAAAATCTTAATCGCTGGTCTCCATTTGACTCTGTACTCTTCCTGCCTTTGAGCTTCTGAGCTTCTGTGTCCTCCGACCTCCCATTTTGCCTCGAGTCTCATGGCACTCCTTTTTATCCTGTCCTTGCTGTGACTGTATCACTGTTTGCATCACACTCTGCGGGGTGTCAACACGTGACTTAACCTTACACAACACACCATAGCCATTAGGGCAGATCTGTAGGAATACATTTGCTTAGTTAGTTATTTTCATGGCACAAACTCATTTTTAATCTCTTTTTTGTCTGTTGCTCAGGCCATACAGTCCCTGTTTCCTCGTTTGCCAGACTCCGGCAGGGGAACATCCCTGTTTGATCGAGGGGCCACTGCAGCGGGACCTGAAGGAGACAAGCTGAGACTGGACACATTTCCTTTCCTCAGTTCAGGTAAGGTGATAGAAAGAGTTAAAAAAAAGTTAGTCAAAAACTAAGTGCTAGAGCATAAATAGGAATCTTTTCTATCCCACAGACAAAGTGTCTTCAAAAGAAAGAAGACAGCTTGTACAAAAATGTATGAGGTGTGTAGGCAGTGTAAACACAGAAGGTAGACCTTCTTAAACATAGGGAACAAGAGAAGCAAGAGGGAAAGGAGTAGAGTTGGGAGAAGGAGAAGGATATGGGGAAGCATGAACATTTATTGTTAAAGGAAATAAGAGAGATGGCTGTCCCATTGCAGCCCATAGTGAGGCTGTGCTCCAGGTGAGAGAGGCCAGGTTAGCTTGTGAATAATGTATGTCAGCTGTGAAATGGTGAGAAACAAGTCAAACACTGGAGAAATCATCCAGCTTTTCAGCATGATCTCTGTATGTGTGTCAACGAAGCTAGTGTGGATTCGTGCTTGTTTATGTGACTGTACACTCGAGTTAATGCCTCTGCCTTTGTTTGTATTCTTGCGCATAGTATATGTGCATCAGAATGTGTGCAATTGTGCAGAGCTAGAGTTTAGTGTGTAAACAGATGTACTCACACACAGATGCACTCCTCATCATACAGCCTCCCTCCCTACTCTGTTTGTCCTCAGGTCCTATTCCCCCTTTCTTCCCTTCTCACCCTCCTCTCCCTCCCATGTGTCCCCGCTGTCCTAATCCCTTCCCAGGCAGGAAGGCCCTAATTGAGGGTGCAGGCTTCAGTTTGTGGCCTGTGGGCACCCATTACTGTGTTTTCATAAGCAAGTGAGGCCTGCCTGACTGATTCAATATTCATGTGTCTGCTAGCTACTCCTGGCCCAGCACGCAGAGACTTCACCACTGTCAAATTAGCCCTGCATAGTAAATAACAGAGTGAGAGAGAGAGAGAGAAAGAGGAAGATTGGGAGAGGAAGAGGGTGTAGCAGAGAGAGAGAATATTTGAGTTGGTTGTCAGTTGGAAGGAAGTACAGTAGGTTGAGAGGCAATGCTTTTGTTTGTTCATTAAATTTGAATTCCAGCATCACCTCAAATCTGCTGCCTTTTTCTGTTATCGAATGAAGCTTACAAGGAACTGAATTCAAATACGGTGCAATATTTAATTTGCTGCACCTTAAGGATTTTGCTTAATTTAAAATGATTTGATGACATGTCATCATCATGTCGACATCAGGGGACAAGATATCAAGAGTTTGCAAGTTTCCTCTCTGTCAGTCACTTAACCTCTGGAATCACACGGACTACTCTGCTGTTGCATCCTATAGTATTTCTCCAACTGAGTTTTTAATAAGGTGACTCTCACCGATGTCATGAGTAGCAACAAAACTGTGGCGCTGTCTCCAGATGTTTCCTTTTAAACAAACAGAAAAAATACATCATTTGGTAGAAGTGAATTTGCTTGACTCTTTTTTAACGTATTTTTTATACTTTTTTCATTGTTGATATTATTATTATTATTATTATTATTAATATTTTAGTTTTCTGAGCAGTGCAGAATCTTTGTGTTCACATCTGCTTTGCAGCAGTGTGGAGTTGGTATACTACACAGTACTGGCATGCATAAATGAACCATCATGCTTTTGTTGAACGCAACGATGCCAGAATTGGCCCCTGTGGCTTATGATTAGAATTGCTAATACTGCTGAGCATAATTAGTGAACATTCTTGGATGTTGTATGTCAAGAAACCTTTGGCCCCTCTGAGCGCTAACCACCACATTTCTGTTTTCTCTGTCCTAGGTGCTCCGTGCTACTCTAAACCCCCGTCCCTGCTGGGCCCGTACCCTCGCAACCCACCCTTTGACTACCCTTGGGGTTTTAACCCCTACCTACCAGGGGCCTTCTCTCTCAATAACTGCCCCAAACTGCCCCCTGGCTCCCTCTACCCTTCCCAGTTTTATCCAAACCCTTTGCAGAGCAGCCTTTCTCAGCTGCCTCACCCCTTCTCCTCTCTGCTCCCCCCAGCGGAGGCAGGTGGGGGTGAGAGGGGGGCAGCAGGGCAAACCGGAGGGACAAATGGCTCAGCGGGTGGTCAGCCAGTCAGACTCTGCCTGCCTCCCTACTCGGGGAGCCTATCAATGGGTCGGACGGACATTGGCAATGGGGCAACACTGGGAGAAAGGGAAAGGGTAGCAGCCAGTCCTCCGGGCTCAGGGCTGAGTCTGGGGCTGGGACCGGTTGGGCTGGGAGCCGTGACTGGAACAGGCCGCCAGAGCCCCACAGAGAGGAGAGGAGGGGTGAAGCAGGACCCAGAGTCTGACTCAGACCTGGAGATCACAGATCTGAGCGACTGCAGTTCGGAGAACGAAAACGAGCATGAATTTAGCATTGGGAAGGAATCCCGCATGGCGAGCCGTACACAGCTTATGTTGGATGGAAAGAAAGGCAACGTGTTGCCACCCATCTCCTCCCTCCCACCACCAGTGTCCCCACATCCTCTGAAGAGCCTGATGCCCATTTCTCCTCCTCCTCCGTCCCTGCCCCCATCGCTTTCTCCTTCCATGGCTCTGCATGAAAGACACAGGGAGACAGAGACTCTCAAAATGATACACACCTAATACTTTTTGTCCTGCATCCACCATCTTGCCAGTCTATGCTCTGATAGCTTTCTTCTTCTCTCCTTTCACATCTTGGAGACACTTTAGTTCCTTAAATGACTCTCCCATCACTCTTGATAGATACTTTTTTCCAGGAAAGACAGTTATGCTCTTCACTTTAGAAATTTCTGTTTCCCTGTTTGCTGTGTAAGTTTTTAACTTGCCAACTTGTCCATCTGAGAACATACGGAGCATACAGTTTTAGGGTATCAGCTGTTTGTACCACCGTCTTGTCCTTTCTGTTTTGATCACTCACACCAAATGATCACCCCATGGTTAGTGGACTTGTTGTATATGTTGCCAGCAGCACTCTACAATTTCTTGTCCACAGCTGAGTTATGATAGAAATCGGTGAGGTGGTAAATTACACTGCAGTAATACCTGCCTTGACAAACATTAACAAACAACATCCCTATACTAACAGAACAGAACAACAAATAATGCATAGATTGATCCAATTTTGCAGATTTATCCTGTAATTCTTGAGATTTGGTCTCTCTCTCTCTCTCTATATATATATATATGTATACACATATATGGAGAGAGAGAGAGTTACTGGGACTTTTGAGACATAATCAAATACTGCCACCTAGAGGTTGCATCAGATGGTGTCTCCTTCCATTAACCTCCTCTGTAATCCTGTGCTTGACATTGTTGCCCTTAACTTTATTTTGCACTTACTTTTGTATGATATGTTTTCTTGTGGGTTAATTTAAATGATAAAATCCATATTTATTATAGTGTTCACTGTGATTAGTCCTGTGGTTCACGTATTTGCTGCACATTTTCTTAAGGGAAAGAAAAAGAGAGCAGAGGGAGCTGGACCAATCTAGAAATTTGTATGAATATTTCTGTGTATATATTTTAATATGGTGTACATTATGTTTAATTATTATTCACTATGATAAGATTTAGCTGTATTGTTGTGATTTAATTCTGTATTTAAACATGTTGGAAAAATTATACGCTTAGGTGTATCAAAGTTTAAATTATTAATGGCAGAAGATCTGCACTCTGAAGATGTTTTTCTATGAGGAGGACAGAGTTCACACTGGGAATCATCTCTGATTTTCTCAAACCCAGTTAATTGTGCCCTTTGGTCATTTTTGCCAGATACCAAACGTACCAACCCTTTGGGTTTAAAAATATGCCAGTAGACTATTTTTATAGTTAGCATTCACCCTGTATAACTGTACTGTAATTAGTCAAATGTGAATAATATTGGTCTTTACATTTTCTTTTTTAAATCCTGCCCCCGAAATGTGTTTTGATTATTTTTCAATCAATGCATTTTGTCCATGCCAGCAGCAGGGCAATTCGGTTTGCTTGAGACCATTAAACTGTGGGGGAAAAAAAATCAAAAACTGTTTATCTTTGCTCTGCCCAGATCTAATGACCAACATCTTTTCTCTGTCCCAGTCTCTCAGCACAGAGTGAACACTAAACCATATTGTACAGCTTCAAAGCCTTTATAGCCCATGGTTTGTCAAACAGTGGCGGTATAATGATTAGATGTGAAAGCACTATTGTAAAGTTAATGTAAAGCTCTATGTTTGTTGAGTTGCTACAGAAAAGGCCTCCAGTCACCTCCATGTGAAGTACACCCTCTAACAGCTGTAAATACTGTTTCCTTTGTGTGTGTATTTGTGTGTACACATCCAAAAATGACAGTGCAGTGGTTTTACCTGTCATCTCTTTTTGTTTTATTGTAAAGAGGAAAAATGGAAAGTACAAAAAAGAAGAAAAAAGATTAATATCTCCAAAAGCAATAAACATTATTCTGGATAGTGGACTGTTGTTGACTGTGTTTGTTGAACTGATTCATCGTGTCACAGGGAGCAACAGCAGGTAAGGTGGGCTCTTCTGTTACATTTCTGCAATAATGTTTGAAATTAATTTTCCCGTCACATATTCAATTACTTAGTTTATTATCCCAGTGAACAGGATTTGATAAAATAAAGTCATATTATTTTGAATCTCAAAGTATATTTAAATATTTGAACAGTTTGTTCACTTTATATCTTCAGTAGTCAGTACACGTGGACATGATTCAGGGGTGACGGTTTACATCTGCCAACTTTAATTTTATCAGCCATGCTTAATATTTACTACAGAAACATAATTAATACTAAGAAATAACTGCACCGCACATAACGATGTTGTGCTTGAACATACCTGCAAACATGTGAGGTGAGTAAATGATAATATAAGTTGCACTTCATTAAGGAAAAGCTACATTGTGAAGAAATTAAGAAGTAAATTTGAGATTGATTCATAATTTCTGTTAATTTTGTCTAAAGCATTAATTGAATAATCAAACCGCTAAACTGACACATTATAGATTCTTATGATGGTGGCGCTCTATAGGTTTAAAACTGGAAGCACACAAAATAAACCATCTCAAACATTCACAGAGCTGCATCTTGTACAGTCACTGAATCAAATTAATTTCAAAATAAATTTACCAGTTCTCCCTGTACTTAAATTGGTTTATTTAACTTCTTAGTTTTAGTTTCATAATGATGTTGGGATAAACTGTCACATAATAATAATAAAAAGAAAGGTTTATTAATTAAATTTAAAATAACTACAAATCTAAATGTGCAAATCTTTAATCCAGTGATGACTTAAACAAATTGTGTTGGTCTTTTATGTGCTTTATTATGGTAATTCAGGCCAGAATTAACAGTTTATTTACCAGATATGTACATCACTACAGAAACTGCACTTTTTTGCCATCGTTTTGTCATCTACAAATCCCTCAGTGACAATTTGAAAAGTGCCATAAAGCAATTTTTTCTAAGTTGTGAGACAAAATCAGCAAGAAATATGAACAGACTTTTTTTTTTATCCCCAAAGGACTTGAACTACTCATAGTATTATACAGTACAGCCGTACACGTTCCTCCGGTTTTTCAGTAAATTCAGTAAAAAATAATGAGTGTCATGTAACACGGTTGAAAGCTCCAGAACAGCTTTTACAATGACATCAGGATTACGTTTGTACCTCAGAC
>JAUBNQ010000008.1:7769129-7779831 GCA_032353495.1 Ctenopoma kingsleyae | reverse complement strand
CACACACACACACACACACACACACACACACACACACACACACACACACACGGAAGCAGTTAGGCTGCTGGAGGTTCACTGTGAGCTGCCAATCTATACCTGATGTCGATTGGCCCCAGCCTATCAAATGTTTCCATAAAGCCAATGACCTCTATATGGGGACATGGCTAGAGAGGGGATGCATTTGTGGTGGGGGTGGTAGTTTATCGGAGCACCAGAATGAAGTGCACTTTCTTTCTGCTGGGCTGGGAAATACGTAAGGCTGTGTGTATGAAGTAGGGAGGATGTTCATCAGTAATTTGTTATTCCAGATACCTTGTTTAACATCACCTTTAAAAAATCTCAACAGATGGAGTCTTGGATTGAGATTTTTTGGGGGTCTACTCAACTGAAATCAGATGAAAATGAATATCAGTGGTTATGTCCTCAACTGTATTCATTCTTTTGGACTCATTTTTAAAAATTTTATACTATATTTATGTATCGTGTAGCTGAAAAAAGAACAACATGTAAGGTAAAATCCCGTGAAGCAATGAAAAGATCTGCCTATGTTTTCCTGCTGTTATTGGCCATAACCTTATTTTAGCCACTACGTAATGATTGTTAAATTGCATAATTGGCCCTTGTCTGCTGGCTATGAATGGACTGGCTGTCCTGGAGTGATTGTACAAGACGCTGCTTTATGTAAGGCTCAAGGTGGAGAAGAAGCGGAAGGCTTAGAAAGACGATTTACAGAGAAGAAACCTGCAGAAAGAAGGGATGGTAGACGAAAGAGGAAGAAGGATGTGGTGGTGAAAAAGGGGAGAGATGTTTGACGGTGTATATTCTTTACACTTTCACCACACGTGAGCCACTCCCTGTCTCTTGCATACATTGACATCATTTCCCTCGTATACACTCTCTGTGCTGCTGCACAATCTTGCAGTATCTCACAATGTGCGCTCTCCCCTGCTGTTTGCTTACTGTCAGTGCAGTGACAAGATTTCTGGGATATCTTTGCCCTCTGTTATGTTCAGACCACTGTTCTGTTGCCCTTTTACCTTATTTCACTAACACACACATTGACTTGTTATCATGAAATGCCTTATCTACATGTATGTGAATTCATGAGTCTTATCTTTAACCTAGCTGGTGTTTGAATAATAATTTGAGATGCTAGTGTTATCTTTTACCCTCATGTGTTTCCTTTAAAGGGATAATAAAGCGATTGTAGTGTTACACTTTCAATAAGTTGGTGGACAATTCATAAAAAACTGCCAAAATTGAAGCAGCACGTGTTTAGACACTGGATCTGAAGTTTGATTAGTATCATAGTGTCTTTCAGTTAATTCAATCTTCAGCTTTGACTAATCCAACATATCCCTATAAACATCATTAAGCTTTTCCTCTTACTCTTTTGAAAGCTGTCTCCCAAGCTACATTATACAAATGTTTTGATAGGGTCAGTCACAAATCTCTTATTTGATTTGTTTGAGCATTACTCCTCTTGACCCTGAAGTCATTCCAGTCCTCCATCTTGAAGGCTGTCCCAGAGCTCTTATTTCTGTTCTGTGGAGTGAGGAGAGATCTCTGAGGAGCTGCAAGGTCCTTCTTCACGGAAGTCTTTTAATGGTTTGACATAGTCTTTTAATGTGCGATTACTGATTGGATGTTGCAGGTTGGACTGATCTGATACTATAGTACAAAAAGTGTTATTGTGATTAATATTTTAATCGTGGGGAGGACAAGAGTCTGGTGTATTTCTTTTTTTAACTACTTTATTGATCCCAGTGGGGAAATTGTTGTTGGACAGCTGCATGTAGATGATGGTGTTATTGCAGGCAACATATCAGCAACATTAAGTTAGCTTGCTGCCTAACATTAGTAATGTGTTTGATATGTTTGTAGCTCGTTTTGCCTGCAGAAGTGTCAGGTCTGAACTATGTGTGTTTAGCACTTGAAGCCAGTGTTGCCATCTCAGCTCATCTAAGCTGACAAAAATATAAAAAAAACAAGGAGCTTTTATCACATATGAGCAGCTCTGGTCATCATATATATGTGATTTAGTTGTTATTGTAACATCTGAATGATAAATGATAGATTACATTTTTAAACAGTCTTGGTGGCTGAAATTTAAAAAAAGATGAAGTCTATTGCTCATAAACAGTTATTTAAAATTTTTTTATAAAAAATAAAATGTGTTCATATACACATCTTTGATTGAAAGTTTACAGAATGCTGTGTAGATCTCTTTCAAATTTGGGAAACTCTAATCTATTTTAACTAGTTTTTGATCCTGACCTGGGCCAGGATGTGTCTGTGAGGTTTCTCAGTCCTCCAGGTGAGGTTGACTGGAGTTGAGTCCTGGCAATTGGACTTGAAAAAAAGAACAAGAAAGAAGCCATGACTCAACTTCCATTTGACTAGAATGTCTAACACTCCTCCACAATAACTCAAAATACATTTTTCAAAGAAATAGAATAGCTGTTGTTGCATGACATCATTATTTAAAGTTACTTTAGCCTTCCCTTTAGTTGCAGAGAGGGAGCTGCAGAATTCAGTATCATGTCATTTTCATTGTTTAGGAACAAATATCGAAGTTTCCAGGGTCTGTCCTGACTTCACAGGAGGCCTTGACAACACCTTTTAACAATAATAAAAATTGTGGAATATATAAGTACATATTCAAAAATACTGTAGCTTTAATTTATTTCTTATTTTTCTTCTTATGTTATCCTGCATTTCATCATACATATTGTTTCTGCATGTAACAACTAAAAACCCATGTTTATATTCGTTCCCAGTGGTGTGAAAACACATGGCCCATAGCCTTTCCTTTATTACACTGAGTTAACTTTGGCATTTTGCACCTCAGGTCCAGTTCAAACCCAGCTGCCGACCTCCATCTGATTACAAACATGCACACACACATTCTGTGCGTGTAGCCTTAGCTTACATTGATTTGTACGCATACTGTACATACCTTACATTTATCTAGCTTTTCTGTGTGGTCTAACATGCTGCATGTTGAATATATAACACACACACATGCTGTGTAGTATGAGATGCCTTTGGGTTTGTTTTCACTGAGGTGTTAGCTCACAGCTGCAGCCTAAATCATTTGGTCAAGGTTAGAAGCACCTTGTGTGCGTTGTCATTTTTGGGAGCAGATACACAGGTTGTAGGTTTTCTGAGTTTCTCAAACTTGTGTTTCCTATGCCTGTTTTTCTTTTTCCTGCTATAGTGTGTTCACTCTTAATTTCTTCTCCACACTCCTCCTCCTTCCTTCCCATTAGGCACCTTGTTAGTTTTTTTTCTGTGTTTAATCTGTAGAAGGGTTCATATAGGCGGACAATGTCAGGAGAATCAGGTCTGCACTTTGTCTGGGGTTGATCTTTCACACATGTGGCACACAACAGGATATTGTCCATATCAGACATGTTGACAGTTGGGGGAAATGGTCCATTTAGTTTCTAGGGGTGGTCCCTGGGTCGAGCGTGCAGGAGGCACATCTTGACACAAAAACTATACTGCAGAATCACAGTGTTTTGTTTACAGTCCTTTGAAGCGACCAGACACATGATTATTAGCATTATGTATATAACCCTGCTTTCCTGGAGGAGAGTGTGCGACACAGCAGCAGAAAGCATGGTAAATATTTCCCATACTTTCTGGTGTTGTGCTTAGTGGATCCACTGAAAGGAACACCCACTCAGTTCATGCGAATTCTCCAAACAGTTACCTGATGTGTTGTGCACAGGGGCTCAATTGGACATTACTCAGTATGGTAATGTCCGGGCTCGTTTTGGAAAAGACAGAAAATAGAACTGAAAATAAACTGTGTAATAGAACTTTTGTGATGAAGAAAAAATGTTGAGTTACATTTATATCTTTATATTTCAGTTTTAGTTTAGGGTCGTCCTTTCATTCATCATTTATTGAGCGAACAGGCATCAAGACATCAAATGTTTGCAACCCTACTTCACTTGCCACACTCTTCTGTTCACACTCTTTCATGACTTCTGTTTTTTGTTGTTTGCTTGATGCAGTTTTTTTTCTGTCAGGTTTCTTACTGGAACTCTTATTTTTCATCTTCTCTTGCTGTCTGTCTTTCTTTCCTTCTCTTAGTGTCTTTCTTGTTCTCTCTTTTCATCTGATAGTCCACACAGGAAATAGCTCTGATAGCTTCCTGAGGAAATTACACCCACTTCCTGTCTGTGTAGCTCCCCATTTGCCACTTTACCAGATCTCCCACTTTTTTTTTTTTACCTTCTCTGCTGCAGCACCTCAGGGAGCAGCTTCTAGAGAAGTGGTGCTGGTAGGAATCCCCCAGTCACTGCTAATGAGGCCGAAGCCTGATGAGAGAGCCAGATAAACAGCAGTACAAACACAATAAGCTATAACCATTAGCCGTTGGACTATTTTTGGACGTTGCTCTCATAGCATGTTGAAGACAGGACATAGCCTATTGTGACCAGGTCTAAGAAGAGAACTGTGACCTGTGCTTACACAATGGATTCTGTGGCTGAGGCACATTGAGTAATTGTGAATAAGTGAAGCTCTAATAGCTCTAGTTTTTCAGCACCGGAAGATTCGTGCTGAATGTTCATTTACCAGCAGGTTCCTTTCTCACTGGGGTTGGTTCCTCACTGTCATTTGGATGAGCATCAGCAGAATCAGTCTTACTGGCTTGAGGCATTGTTTTCATTTGGAGAGACCAGTGACAGTGTGATTTTTACACCTCAACACTGACACATTTGGTGCCCTTTGATTGCGTTAAGGATGCAGAAGATACCCACTTCAGGGGCAGGTCACAGTTTCACTGTTCCCCATTTCTCAATCAGACTGGCTTTACTAGAATAGCTGATTGTTTTAACAGTTTCACAATGCACAGAGTTTGCATAAGAGATGATGTAACAGTGACTTAGTTATTATTAGGCTGAAGTGTGCAACGTCTTAGTTACGTAGTGCAAGTGTGAAATGCTAAACTGTGTTGCTACTTTGTCAGAATAATGAAGCAGGTGCTGTTTTTACAAAGCCCAATGTGCAGTTAGACGTCTTTGTGGACAGGGATGGAAATCCTGTTGTAAAGAACAGTTGTCACAGAACACAGACACACACGTTCACCGGCAGCTCCCCACAGTCACATAGGAATAACCCCCTCCCACATATGTGCTCAGTCTTAACCCACACACACACACAAAGGCACGTACGCTTGATGGCTATCATTAGATTGATGCCACCTGACACTTAGTTAGTATTGGAATGTGACGGGAGAGAGGAGAGGGTCGGGTGGGGGGCAGCTGCCGACTTTCAGGAGCACCAGAGCTGATCGCCGTGGCTTCTGGGATGCTCAGTTCAAATGCTCTACTCTTGTGGTCGTTTCTTTACCACGTCTGTATCGGCCATGAAAGACCCTCACAATATGGAGCTTATGCCAGTGATCACGTGCTAATGGAGGTGAGGGGAAGAGGGTCTGGTTATTGTTGAAACTCTCAGACTGTCTCCATCTGTTGTCTGAACTGTGCCATATGCTGGAATGCACCACTTGGCTCCTTCGGGCAGAGGAGGCTCCTGCTCCTGCCCTGCTATAATTCTGTGCTCTTTACATTCAGAGCAGAGTCGACTTTCCCTGCTTACCTCAGAATAACCGCAATTAGCCTCTGCCTGACTGCTCCAATTTTTCTCTCAGAGTATGAACATGTATCACGGTTACTCCAATATCAACAGAGACATAACAATAACAAGGGATTGGCTTCCAGCATCTCCGGTAATGAGGAGGCTGAAATGTTGTGATGACTAGTGCAACATTGTGGGAACAATGTTTTTGTAAGTATGGGCTTTCCTCAAGGTTTTACAGGCATCTTTGTGATTTTTGTATCTTAATTGAAATCTTAGAGTTGAAATAATTCACCATTAGAGCGGCACTGATTAGTGAATTAACTGATCAAAAACGATTTAATCTGCAATTATTTTGATCATGATTGTAATTGTTTAAATTATTTTTCAAGCACAAAGTCAAAATATTTAGAGTCCACATAAAATGAAATGGTTGCCCCCTATTAGTTGGTTGATCACACAGGATTTGAATTTTGCTTTTCTTTGCAAAGTGAATATTTTGTATTTGGACTCATTTTTATAGGCAGACATTTAAACACTGAAAACATGTTCTGACAAATTGTGGCCCATGACTTTATGATGGCACTTAAAATGAGGCAGTCTGTTTGTATAAGCAAACAGTACAGACAAGGTGATTTTTTTTTTGTGTGTAAGTTTTTATCCAAATCTGAATCATTGCCTTTACCAATTTTAAAGTTAACATAGGACAATTTAAGAATGCTTAATCTCAGAGTACTAACTTTATTTAGTTATGATGTTATTACAACCAGATGTTATAAGGTAATTTAGTAATTACAAGCAAACAGTGTTGTGTAGGATTGCTGGTGAGCATTTGATCCTGCATATCTATCATCGAGGCTTTCTGTTCTGTGCAGAAACAGAGTTAACGTTTTTGTTTGAGCTGTAATACTGAAAACATTTTATCTTCCAACCAGGAAATGGCTAGATGTGCTTATGCAGGATTAGTCAGTTGTAGCTGCTGTTGTCATGGTGAAAATAACAGCTTTGTCTTTGTCTCGGTAAGGTGGCTTTGGCAGTTTCTCTCACACACACACACACACACACACACACACACACACACACACACACACACACTAGTCACAGAGCTAGGTGGGTGTGTGAAAAAAGAGGTGTAGCTTATGAGTGTGTATGTCTGTGCAGATGTGTGTTCATGGCCATGACAGGCCTGCGTCTCTCTGTTTAGCTAACCCCTCCTACGCATGTTGCTTCAACATTGGCCTTTCTCAACCCACAGCCCACTGGAAATGGCCATGAATGAACACATTCTCTCTCTCTGCGTGTCTGTCTCTCTCACTCTCCCTTTCTCTCGCTCTCAATTAACAGCTTTGTTTCGCTGTGTCTCTACAAGAACTCACCTTGACCTCAGCGCATTTTTTTCAGTCCTGCTGCCCTCCACTGTCCACATACACTGTGCCCTGTCCATGAGTCAAGTAGTGGCTGTGTACACAGACACATTTCCCTAGAAACTGTAACAACTACGTTATGTTTCAGTTCACACTTATTACGTATATAGATAAATATATATACATAGATGATCTGCATAACCACATGTTATCTTATATGTGTAATTGGTCATAATGTAGGAAAATGTGTTTTTATTGACCATACTACGGTTGTGTTCATGTTTGTGAAAGTCTGAATTTGTTAGTCATTCCTCAGAATTACATTTTTGTAATTTAGATTTCTTATTGAACAGTTTTTTACGAGATGTACCTTATTTTGTTACAGGGACTATTAGTCACACTTTCTCTCACCCTACACCTCTTTGACTCAGTACTTACACTCTGCCCTCTGTACTCAACCAACAGTGGACAATGGTAAATGTTGTACGGTGTCGCTCTTGGCTTTCTTGATGTGTGTTTGGGTGTTCCCGAGTGGCGGCTCCAGGTCTGTGCCCTTCAGAGGTCTGAATACAAGGGTTGTGCGTTGTTTGTGTGTTTTGGGTGTGCAGGGGAAACGCTGTGGTGTGTGAAGGGTGGGGGAAAGCTGGTCACCAATTCCGATGCAGATTTTTTTTTTTCCCATTCATGGATTTTAAAAGCAAGAATTGGCATGAACTAATTTCAAATCACTTGAGTTATATTTTTAGACCTGAAGAGGCACGTTTTCGTGTATTACTGAACCAAATTTCCAAAGGCAAACTTTAAAGAGAACTTCCAATGCATGTCATTCCTTGAATCATTTATTCTCCTGAGTTCAACACTTCTAACCTTAATGCATTAGTGCGGCCTGGGGGAAGAAAATGTCAGTATTACACAGAGGACGCTTACTGATAAAATACTCTAAATTGTTCAGTTAGTTGCTTAATTATCAGTGTCCCATTCCTCATTATTTATTTCAAGAGACAATAAGCTTTATGAAACACAAGTAACGCTTCATCTGTTTCTGGTCAGTGGAAAGAGACAAGCTCCTTGTATCACTTCTGTATTTTGCTTTACATGTAGCTTTATTTCTTTATCACTCTTAGTTTCCTACTTAGTTCAACGACCGTGAGCGTGACACAGCTGTCTCTCTCTCTCTCTCTGAGATGCTGGGATATTTCCCTTTTTCCGCTTGATGTTATTTTTCACTGGGAAAGTTCACGGTGTCCAAACCCTGATCTGGTTTTGTGCCTGGCTCTGCTCAGCAGGGTCTCAGGATGTCAAAGAGATAGCTTACCAGTTCAAAGTAATGTTTGCTAATTGTCTTGTCTTCTCCCTCCCATTCTCTCCCATCTCTCTCCATAGCAGGGAGTGTCAGGGCTTAGTGCTCTAACCCAGCCATGAGCATCATCGGGGCTGAGGATGAGGATTTCGAGAACGATTTGAATGATGTGAGTGAATAAAATAGTGCCACATGGCAGCTCAACCTATCTTTATTTCCCAAATATAAATGCCTCTTCTCATCTTTGCATGTTCTCTCACATGTTCTGTCACATTATCTCCTTCTCCGTCTGTCACCCTCAGGTGGCGGATGATGGGTGCCCACACTTCAACCATATAGACATGTTGAGGGACCGGCCAACCCACCTGCTGGTCTTCATGCAACATGTCTTTCTACAGTTTGACCCTGCTCCCCTGGTGAGAACTGCAGCTCCTGTTATTCAAGTGTTTGATTGTGTTATTTAGTGCTTGTGTGTAGGTTTGCACTGCTTTAACCTTCTACAGCATTAACAGTAGTGGATGGATGATTTTACCAGAAAATTAATTAAGCATTGAATTTGAAGACATTTTAAGACATAGATTAAAGTTCTAGAGTATTTGTTTGTTTAGCGACTGAATAGAGTTTAAACAGCAGAACTTTTAGGGTAGAATAATAAATAAAATGCATGTGCTTGGGATTGTGATGAAAATTATTGAATTGTTGATGACAGGGCTGTTTGGGTAAAGCTTTTTTGTAGACTGAAGTTAATTTTACTAGAGCTGGAAGAAAAACTAAATACAAAAAGAAAACCAATTATTTCCTGCCACCGGTCATCCAACACCTCTTGGAGCAAGGAGCATTCATGTGACTTCTAGAGCACCATCCAGGGAGTGGACCGTAAAGAAAATCAATGATTAGAAATCAAATAAAGTGATTGTATTAATCAGCTAAAGTGGATCCTAAGTTTAGCTGATGGATAGATGCTACATAACCATAACCAAATATTAAACTAAAAATACATTAAAATAGAATAAAACAATATTGCACCTCAACATTTTAATCATTAGACAAATGAATTATTACATCCTGGGTCTTACTTTCATTGTTTTGGGTGACATTTTATTCACAAACTGAGATGTGGGGCAGCTCCACTGATCAAACAAAGTGAGCTGACAGACTGGTTACACACACACTGTCAAACATTTACATTTAGCTGCTTTTTTCCAAAGCGACTTACAGGTGAGGTACAAAGCAAGCAAGAAAACTAAGTCAGAGAGAAGACATTTAATGCAAAGTGCCATGAAAAGAAATGTTTTAGTTTCATGAGATGAAGAACCAGGTAGGGGAGAAAGAAGGACTTTTTCAAATCTATTTATTTTTTATTTAAGTGCACAGAAAGCTATGTGAGAGTTGTTTTGAATGTTGGGAGTGAGGCTGCCATGTAGTTTCACTGAAGTCACACTCTAACCACATTATGTAAACTACATATCTTGAAGTTGTCTCATTGCTCTGCAGCTTTTGTGTGTTGTAATAAAACATTGCCTGCGGCCAACCAACAGTCAGATGAGAAGATAATCACAAAATAAATACTAGTGATACTTCTATAAGTGGTAGTTGTATATTAGTGAGTATTTTTAGACAACAGTGTAGATTTGGAGACGTGACCCGTGTTTGTGTGTGTGAAGATGTATGTCAGTGCTGATATAAAGCATGGCTGTCATTTTCCCTTTTATCCCGCATGCAGACACTGTGACCCACCCAGGTACTGTTGCACCTTGCACAGCCGTGACACCCTCCCTACGTCTCCCCTGTTGTCTGTCTGTTTAGCAGCGTAGAGTGTTTACACAGAAGCATGTTTACTCTGTACAGATGGTTGGGTTGGCTGAGTGGCCGCTTGCCCAGTCTGCTGCTCTGTATTACAATACTGAAGGCTATTATAGTGTTTAATAAATTATTAAGATTGA
The DNA here is from genome assembly GCA_032353495.1 of Ctenopoma kingsleyae. Classification (NCBI taxonomy): domain Eukaryota; kingdom Metazoa; phylum Chordata; class Actinopteri; order Anabantiformes; family Anabantidae; genus Ctenopoma; species Ctenopoma kingsleyae. The sequence continues at coordinate 7,769,626 of JAUBNQ010000008.1, read as the reverse complement.
GGTATGTGTGTGATAATGTCTGAAATGACCATTTTCTGTTCTCATTTGTCATTATCATTAAAATACTGAAAACAGACTGTAATACTTTTATATACTGTAGTCTCGCTGGTCAACATTTCTGTTATGTATGATCTGTAGTAGTGATATGAAATGGTCATATGAAGATGGCACATTGCAATTCATTATTACTGTGGTGGACAATTGCAGGCTGTCAATATTTATCAGCACTCACATATATCCTGTCTGTCTCAACTCTCTCAGCTGTGTTACCTCCATGCTGACCTATTAAGGAACCTTAATGCCAAAGAGACGAAGAAGCAGTTTGTGGAGTTCTACAACACCTTCTTGGAGAAGGGTGCAGTAAGTAGATAACTGTATGTCCTGTCAGATATAATAAAATGGTCGAATGTCTGTGACAACAAAAGTGAAGTGAACATAAATTTAATTTTAATTAACTGTAAACTTCAAGTAGAATAAAAATAATTACAGTCCTGTGA
>JAUBNQ010000008.1:7746863-7765707 GCA_032353495.1 Ctenopoma kingsleyae | reverse complement strand
GCAGCATGAACACAAGATCAGGGCATCTTGGCACAGTCATGTCGAAACTTATGTTAAGGTGGAGTTTTAACTTCAACTAAAGAACCTTTAGCTTGGTTTCTGATTTGATGTGTGTGTGTGTGTGTGTGTGTGTCAATAGGTAGTAAACATGTTATTAATACAAAGCCCAATAGGTGCTGGTCTTTCTGTCTATTTATCTTATGTGTTGACATGTTACAAAGCTGAGAATATCTATAAATCACACAAATATCAGGTTACTGTTTAGTAATGGGACCCTTTTTCAGAACTGTTCATTGTCCAGTCTACTTTGCCCTTAGCTTATCATTAAACTAACTCTTTTAATAATCTTCCTTCACCCAGAACAAACAGAACTCTTTCTAAATAACACTATTTTAGGTATGATTAAATATGATTATTGAAGCATTATGCATATATATATATATATGTATATATATGTATATATAGGGTAATAGCCCTCATGAACTATAATATGTGTTTGCTGACTAAGTTGGGAAAACATCCATCAGCATCCTTTATCAGTTATCTGTTTTCAGTATTGTTTATAACAAACGTACTGAACTCCTGCTTTGGGTTGTACAGGCAGAAGAGGATGATGGGTATGACGCCCAATGAGGCTGAGCTGCTTGATGTGGACAACCACCATCACACAGACCGTATCCCGATGGAGATGAAGGAGAAGTCTGTTGCCGAGAACCTGCTGGACAAAATGTCTGAGACACAGTGAGTGGTTCTCTCTGGTTCTCAAACCAGAAAAAGGTTTTGGTGGATCCTGTTTAGAATAGTGATGTAAAATGGAATGGGTTATTTTAAGCATCCAGGGTTCTCAAATGAAATTCATTTGTTGCATAGATGGTGAGGGCACAGTTCACTTCACAAGCTTTAATGAGCAAAAAATAAACCACTGCTGTAGAAAAAAATAATGGTTTAAAATTCAAATGTGTTCATGTACGTGTGTATATGTAAGGTAAAAACAATAGTCACTAATTCAAATTCTAATATGCCGCTAATAGTGAACTAAAGTTTTCAGGTTTAAATAAACCTGAAAGTACAAACACAAGTTTGAATCAGGGGCCTGACTATGCTACATCTGCAGAAATTAAGTTGAAATAATCAAAAATGATTGGTTTTACATAAATAGTAGTATCATCAAATTATCCGAAGGTTACAGAACATCTGTGACCAAAATGTCACAGGAACTATACAACCAGAGAAAACTAGTTCATTTTGAGCGTACTTAACATTTCCACTGCAGATCCTGCTAGAACTGTGACAAATCAAATTAGATAGATGACTAACAAATTAGAAAAGACAGTGAGGAAAATACTTCTGTTACCTCCTGCTCTGTGCTTTAAGCTGAGATGACCGGTATGTCAAAAAATCTAAAGTTAGCACAGGTGTTTTCAGCATCAGCCATGCACATAACCAATGTAATCCAGAGTGCTCACAGACAAATACACCAGGAAACGGAGCAAGTCAAGATCACCGGACTAGAAAGCTTGGAAAGGGAAAAGTGATTGGAAAAGAGCACAATAGAGCAAGAAGGAAATGAAGAGGCAGAGAGGAAAAGATGGAGTCAGCAGTGCCACGCTGGCAGGAAGGCTCTCCCCTGGCGTTTTGCCAATCCGAGGGAGGGGTGGTGGTGGTGGAGGGGGTTACTCAGTGGAAGAGAGAAGGGGAAAGACAGGGCCAGAGGGTTATAAATGCTGGATAGCTCCTGCCCTGGACTTGGGGAAAGAACGAAAGCAGGAGATCTAGGGGAAAGTTAATCTATCCTTGACCCCATGGCAAACTACAATGTGTTATCCTCTACATGAAGCGAGTCAGACAGAGAGAGAGAGGGGAGGCCAGACACAGGGCAGAAGACTGTCCAACTTCATCTTGTCAGAAGAGAGAAAAAAGTGAACAACAGAAATGAACGGAGATGCACTGTGCACAAGCTCGTCCCGCGGATATAACAATGCTGTTAGTGGAAAAGACACAAAAGTCTGCAGAGCAGTCTGTATCAAAGACACGATAATTCAGACTCACTGCATTCAGATTCACTCAGTTACTGTCACACAGTTGGAGCTCTATCTTCAGTGCACAAATGGTTCATTCACTTTCACTCCATTCATTCCCCCTGACAATCATCTCTCTATTCCCCTCACTTTTACACTCTCCTACACTTGCACTGAGTAACCCCTTTCCTCACTGGACCACAGCACAGCGACCTCTCCCCATCTGGTTCTCATTGGTCTCCCTTTGATGAGAATAAGGCGACCAGACCGTTTGATTGGACTATGAAGGGAAGTCCTGGGGAAACCCCTCCCACCCTTTATGTTCATAGCAAAACATGAGTATCCAATTTCCACAGTCTTGCCTGCATGTTGCATCAGACAAAAACATGGTTAAATAGACATTTCCGCTGTGCTGGAGTGTTTTTGAATTTGGATTTCCTTTGCAGACAGCTTACTGGAGAGATAAACCAGCGGAAGAAAGATAAAGATTTAGTGATTTACTTTGGAAAGTGTGGATACAATAGTTTCTGCAAATCTTGAAGAGCGCAAGTTGATTTTTAACTAGTTAGAGCAGGCAGAGGTGCAGCTTTTGATGCATATCTCACTTTTTTGATCATTTTAGTTTTTTTTTTTTTTATCTTCTCCTGTTTTGCATTTTAGAATATGTTCAATAGCTTCTGCTCTGAACACATTAAAATTGCAGTCAGCTTTGAGTTGGATCAGGAAAAGCTTAGCCACTTCAGATTTCACCGGCCCAAAACACAGTTAGTAATCAGTCGAGCAAGAGAAAGGAAAAATGCTACTTAAGAGGAAGAGGTGAATTTGATGCTTCATGAGCAATAACACAGGTTTTCACCTGTGCAGTAGTAATGTTACTGACATCTTTCTCTTTTCTTTCAGACCTACAATTGTCTCAGATGAGGAAAAATGGTGAGTTAAGATTTTTAATTTAAAATAAAAATATTTGCATTAGTTTTCTTTTTTAGTGGATATTTGTGCACTTGAAGCTGATTTGATCTCTGCTTGCTTTTACTAAACCAGGGTGTGGTCAATATACCAGATCTGTGCATTCAGGTTTAAGTGTACTATTAATAATAATGTTAAAGACAACTCTATACAAATATGTAGCTTTGCATTTCTTTTGAAATGTGTAGTGCACTCTGACATGATCTTTAGATGCAGACTTAAATTTCTTGATTATGTGTATAATCACATAATCGGTTATAAAACTGTCATCCCAGCCTTCTGTTTTTTGTGCTTTCTCTTAAGAGCTTTAGCCACTTGTGATTCAAGTTCTTTATGTCGAATTGTCACTGTGTTCAGACAGTATGCTATGTAAAACTGCAGTAACTGGTGGTTGGAGAGACTCGCGGTTTTGTTGCGTGCAGATCCCCAAAGGCTCCTCCCTTAGTAACCTTTTCATTTTAATTCTCTTCTCCTGCTCCTTTCTTTTTTTTGTGTTGCCTTTCCTCTCCTCCCCATTTATTTTCAGCTCCTCCTTTTCTCTTTCAGGGCATCTTCAACACTCCACCTCCTTCTTCCCCTCCCTACATTTGCCCTTCCTTCTTGTCATTCTCTTGCTTCAGTAGCACTAAAACATTTGCTCAGCATTAGCATCAGTGACACAACTAAAACTTTTTAATACTTTGCAGCTTTAATGTGAAATGCTGTAAGAATCAAACAGAATCATCTATAAGAGTACCGATTTGTCTTGCATATGCATTACCAGGAGTTTAAGTGCACATTATTTTACTTATTTATTTAAGAGGTGGTGCTAAAACAAAAAAAGTATTAACAAAAACCATATTGGATATTGTCAATTAACATATTTCTCTAACTGTTTCTCTAGCCAATCCATCTTTTCAGCGGTGGTCTTTTACATGAAGCACCTTGGGGTAAAAACCAGGGCAGTTGACAGTAAGAAGTCCAGAGGGGGCTTCTTCAAAAGACAACTGGGAAAGGTAAACAGCCCTATCCTTAAGGAAACCAGTTAAACAATCAGCTGTCTCACTGGTCAATAAAGACACTGCACTGGAATAGTGTTTGCCTAGTCTTATCCTTTATGTTTGACTTGTTTTTAATTTGACCTTGTTCTAACTCCATACTTGTGGTGTCTTTTCAGAATAAGAAGGAGGAATCCACAAAGACCAAGCCCAGAGGAGTGTTTCCTGGAATCCCCAGCTGGATTGGAGGCAATAGTAGTATGTATTTGCTTTTTGTGCCTGTATTACACACTTAAAATCTCTGAATTTACGCATTTTATAAATATTTCAAACTGATGTCCATGTATGGTCTATGGATATGAGAACATGTTGTCCTGCCCTTCTTTCCTGTTACAGCTGAGGTCAAACCCAAATTGGAGACTGAAGGTACTAGTTATCCAGAGTTCCCACCCCTCTTTTTATCTGTAGAATGGTCACATCCCTACTAATCAACCCATATGCATGTCTGCATGTGCCAAATCAAACTGGGAGGGGATGTGGGCATTATTTAGTTTATTCTGTGTTTCAGGGTGGCTGTAGTGTATAGTCATAAGAAAACTTCCCACATTGCTCACTCATTTCATATCCAGGGTTGTGGATGTTGTCTTGTACCAAACTAACCCTTAAACGTACTGCAGAGTCCCTGATTGCACAATACTCATCCTGTCTGTCACAAAATCTCTGTCCTTTCTTTCTGACTGAAGTGCTTTCAGGTTGTGTTTAGGCATCTGTATTGTTCAGCTTAGCTAACCTTGTCGTGCTCCTCTGCATCTTTAGCGGAAAAGGAAAAAGTGAATCAAGAGCGCAAGGGTCTGGCTCCTGGCAGAGGCTCCTTGTCCGAGCCTGCAGCCACTTCCATCTCCATCAAGAAGCATGCTCCCAGCACAGGCCCTCCTACTGTACCTGGGGTAGAGATCACTGATGGCTCAGGCAACAACATCAGCACCACCAACAGCACTGACACTGTGCACAGTGATGGTAGGTCTGCTCATTGATCACACTGTCCTGTGTGAAGTCTGGAGTGTTCAGTTGACTATTATAATACAGTGTATTTATAATACTGTACAACTATTGTAATTAAATGGATACTAAAACAAAATTACAGTAACACTAGCAGGTCTGTGGACCTGGTATAAGCAGAAACACATTTGCAGCAGCCATTAGGAGGTATAGAAAGGGCCATACTACCATTAAGAGACATTTGTTTTCATGTGTAATAAAATATTTTATTCTCTTTATATGAGAATATTTTTATTCTCATTCTCTTCTCCCTAACAATCCTCCAGGTCTCTCAAGGAATCGTTTAGAGCCTCTACCTCAGACAGAAGGGGGGGATGTTTCCCCTGTCGGACTGGGAGGTGGGCTGACCATCGGGGAGCCCATCGTAACCAGTGACATTCCTGTAGAGGAAAATGTGGATAAAGAGAGGTAAGGAGAATGGAGATGGTAATAAAGGGAGTAGAATCTAGGGAGTGAGATTGAAATTGCAGTGTAGTGGTTCAGTAAGACAGTATAAGCAATTAAAGACTGTAATCCAATTATGATTCGATTGTATGGGAGGTGTTCAGTGTAAAGACTATATAGAGTCTATGACCAGGGGCAAAAGGGGAAGCAAAACATGTCACGAGCACTCAGGCTGAAGGAGCGTGGTAAAACTCCTTCGGCAGTCTGTCCCTGCTGTGCGCTAGCTTTTGCCATGCTGCCCGTTGCTCGCTAGCTAACAGAGCCTGCAATTTTGAGAAGGACCCTCATCAGGTGAACTTGGACCCAGTTTCCCTTCAAATCCTTTGCCTTCTCTGTCCCACATGCCCCTTTTTTCCTCCTTTTTCCTTCCTCTCAACGGCTTGTGTGCTCTCCTAATATAACTGTCCGTTTGTGGTGTTGTGTGGGTCTTGTGTCTGCATCTCCTAATATTTACTACAGAGCTTCATCGTTGTTTCTGTTGCATATAGTAGGTGTTTTTGTGCAGTGCTTCATATTTTACAGGTACATATTGACAGTACACTGGTGCCTTGTTCTAGGCTGAGAAATGTGTAACTGTTAAGATTACAGATTATGAAACTTTCTACTCAGTAACCAGGTTTGGTATTTAAGTCAACGCATATAAATGATAATTAGTTTAAACTTTGTCCAAAGCTTTAAAGAATGTAAAGTTTAGTAACTTTGCCCTGTAGCTAATCTGTGCTTGTATACCGTCCCATGTGCTTGTCAAGATGTCTGCATTTGTTTTGGCCAGGACCTATCCATTGTCCTACTTGTCACCGCACGCAGCGTGTGTGTGGTTACATGTTGTTCCAGAGGCTTTGGCATCGTATTTGGCATGTTACGCAGAGAGTGGTTTAAACCTTTTTTCAGAATATCAGGATTGGGGTGTGCATTTGCATGTTGTGGTTGGTACTGTGGCAGGTATGCAAAGGCTGGTGTGTAACGATGTGGTGTCCCGTGTTTTTACAGACGGAAGAGGTGGGTGTCAGCGCCTTGACAGAGTCATGGACATGCTTCAGGCCTTATACTGATCACATATCATATAAATACACACTCATCAAACTACCCTCACAGACACACAGTACATGCATTTCATTCAGCCCTGTGCTCCTGATACATAACACAAACACATGGCTAAGTATTTGAACGTGCTTGTGAAGTAATTAGAGTTAGCTTGATTGATGAGGTCATTTGGATTGATTTTAGTTGTGTGAAGTTGGAGTACTGTTGAAAAGAAAATGGTTATTTAAGTTGCTTCATTGAAAACTTTTGCTATATAGAGTATTATATGTAGAAGCAATGCATGGCGACTTTCTTAACATACTGTTGTAGACTGGTTCCCAGTAATTAATTCAAATGCTACTATATCTACAGTAAACAAAGCATACTCTGTTTCATTGTCTAATCAATATATGCATGTCACATCTCATGCATATTTAATAATCTCTCTTTCTCTATCTTTTGTTGATGTGATTCTTCTTTTTTTCCTTTTCTAATTTCTTTTTATACTTAAATCCTCCACTAATGCACCTTAACTCAATTGTCCTCCTCTTTACCTTTGTATTTGACACAAATGTTTGCTCACTGTCTGTGTATGACTTTGATCATTTCCCTTCAACTTTACATCATTTTTATTATTTTTACTTCTATTCTTTTGTTCTTGTTTGCTCTTTTTTCTCCCTTTGGCTTTTTTCTTTTTCTTCTATCCATAATTCCTATCTTGCATTTCTTTCCTCCTCTTTCTTTTTATCCCAATTCCTTCCAAAATCTTTTCTCATTCTTCCACCATCCTCTTCCACCTTCCCTCCTTGCAGTAGGAAAGTGGCACGTAGCGAGAGTGCTCGTGTGGACCGGCACTCCTCTCGTCGTCGTGGCTCTTCCCGGGCCAAACAGTCCCGTTCCCGTAGTGATGTGGACCTCCAGCCACCTTCTACAATGACAACACCTGCCCCGCTCAGTCCCCAGCATCTCCATCCGTAAGATGGACAAAACCTCTTTTAAGGGTCCCTCTGGCTGGAGAGGTGCACAGCAGGGACAGACAGGGTGTCAGAAACTGACAGACATCACAGGATCTATGTAGCAGTCCTGAAAATCAGAAAACAGTTAAACAAAATAAATGGTAATAATGAAAATTGATGCCTCAATTCAGAAATCTTTTGAGGCATATTTATAGTGATTGGTTAATGGAAAAAAGTGCAAGATATTTTTAAAAGGCACGTGTTTGTTGTTTCCTGTGAAGGGAATCACTCTGGCTGACAGACTCACTATTGACTGTCAGACACAGCTGTTTGTAATAGCTGACAGGTGCTGTGATCGACAAGTAACAGTTAAATAATTTTCAATGAGAGGTCATGCTCTTAACTCTTCAGAGGATTGATTATTGAGTTGAGTCAACATTGACCATTTGGTAAACATTAAGTTCCAACCGTTTATTGAGGGTTGTTTTATTGTGTGGTTTTAGAGTTTCTGCAGCTGCCCTTTAAAAATCCGTAGAATGACATCTACAGTCAACATGGAGGAGTGGAGAGCAGCTGATGCATATAAAACCAACATGTAGTATAGTAAAGTTGTAGCAGTAGTAAAAAGGCTAGAAGAAGTACTTGTATTGTTGAAATTGTAGAGTTGTGTATTTAAATGAATTCTAATATTATATTAAGAAGTGAATAATTTGATGCTTACTGTGTTCATCATCATATTATTTTCTATTTGACATTCAAAGCTCTAAGATTTTGTAAAACTGTATTAATATTAACATTCAGGTTCTACTTTATATTGCAGCAAAGTTACAGAAATAATAACAGGACATTGATAGATTGTTCATCTACTAGATACTCTGGCTAGTTTTATATTAACTAATATAAAGACATGCCTGGTATGCATTTAGAAATACAGCTATTTTAAACAACCCCCAGTTTTGCTGCCAGAATGTCTGTCACATCACTTCATGGCCACGTGGATCATATTAGTTTTAATTATAAGTACAGTATAAACTAATGTGTGTCCTACTTCTTTCATTCGTCAGTGCTGAGGGCCCAATTGTATTTCCTGAAGGGCCTGGTCAGTCCCCAACCAGCCCATCCCCACAGATAGAGGAGATGGAGCCACGTCTACTGGAGTTTGAGCAGGACCCACCCAACTGGAGGGAGCTGGCCTCCCCTGAAGCTCTGTCCAGCCTCAGCAAGAAGGATACCAAGAGGCAGGAGGTTATCAATGGTGAGGAGACGAGAACTGAAGCGGCACATAAAACAGATGTGCAGACAAAATAAGGTTGCTATATGTACTATATTTTGAGGATCTTTTTAACTTTCCACACTCTGTACGTGCTCTCTGTCTTTTAGAGTTGTTTGCAACAGAGCACGCACATGTGCGAATGCTTAGTGTCCTTCAGGTGGTTTTCTCTAAACCTCTGGAGAGAGAGGAGCTCCTGACCTCCCAAGAGATTGCTGCCGTCTTCCCAAACCTGGACGAGATCATTGAAATGCACTGTAAGTGCTCCTGCAAAGTCACCTTTTCTGACGTGTGATTGTATCCTCACAAAGTCAGACGCACAAAGTTATCACTCTCCTTCCACAAAACCAAACCATTATGCACTAAAATGTATGCTCTGAAATTAATTTTATGTATGTGTTTATTTAACTTTTTTTACATCACAGACTGCAGACAGAATACAGCACTCTATCTTCATCTGTCCTTTTCAGACTGTTGGTTGGTGACTGTAAAGAAATTGCTCAATAAATTAATTATTTATCTGAATCCAGATCACTTTTACGAGAACCTGAAGAAACTGCGTTTGGATGACAACTTCATTGTCAAATCCATCAGCACCACAGTGCTCAACAGGGTGAGTCATTGTAATCTTCAGCTGGTATCCTGTCAGTCTAATTTAATGTAATCTGGTTTGCCAGTACTGAAAGCTAGTAACAGTGACACTTTTATATGAGTTGGAAATCTCTTCTTTTTCAGATCTTGATTCCTCTCATTCTTTACTTCTCGCTATCAGAACACAGTCCTGATGAAAGCTGAATGAAGCATAATATGTGTGTGTGTCTGTGTGTTCCAGTTTGGAGGTACAGAGGGGGAGTGGTTCCAGAAACTGACAGCTCGCTTCTGCAGTCACCAGTCATGGGCCTTGGACCAGATCAAGACAAAGCAAAAGAAAGACCCACGTTTCAACTCGTTCATACTGGTAACAGGCACACACAAACACTCTGACTCAACAATAAGTTCCTGCAGGTTTGGATACACTCACAAAGACGTGCAAATGGTCACATAAGAGGTCACATACATGTTTTCTCATTCTGACTCTGTATGTGTGTTTTAATAACAGGAAGCAGAGAGTAGACCCCAGTGCCGCAGGTTGCAGCTCAAAGACATTATTCCTATAGAGATGCAGAGACTAACCAAGTACCCACTGCTTCTGGAGAATATTGCTAAGAACACAGGTGTGTGTTTGTTTTAAGTCTGTTTGGGGAGTACAGATGAAGCCATTATTGAAGTGCCTGATGAAAACATCATATTAAAGCAGTGCTGCTGATTAATTTACAACAATCTAAGACATCACAGTCAAAACAGTATGGCAACATCTCTTACGCTGATTATTTCATTTATTTTCTACATATACACAGATTTCTTAAGTAGTTGGAAAAGATGGGATGAAAACTGTCAAAAGTAATTACAGCAAATGTCTACAAGTAACAGAGAATAATCGTTTATATAGTTTTTGCGACACATATGATGATTAATGTGTCTTTGTTCCTTCTTAAAAATAAATAACATATTTAAGTTACAGAGAAGAATATTATTAATATCCTTATATGTGCTTTATGTGCAAATCTAAATCACAACACAGGATAGTATTTGAATAACTAACCCAACCACAACAGCAAAATCAATCAGTTACTGTGTTTCCCAGAATCTTAGCAGAATTTATGGCTTTGCTGTGAAAGCTGTATTTTTCTCAACTCTGTGTTTTCTCTTTCCACAGAGGACCCAGCAGAGAAGGAGAAGGTCCAGCAGAGCGCAGACTGCTGCAGAAAGATCCTCAACCATGTCAATGAGGAGGTCAAAGGAATGGAGAACCTATTGGTGAGAAACAACCAATCAATCACTCGACACACAGTTATGTGGTGATTGAGCGCCAGCTGGTGTCTAGTAAATTCATTTTAAGACCTCAGAAGGCCTCTGCTTGTTAGACTGCTTCTACTTCAGGGCTGTGCTGTCTGTCCTCTGTCTGACCCTCTAATTTCTGTCTCTGTTCCCAGACCCTGAAGGACTACCAACGTAGATTGGACACATCAGGACTCAAACCAAGCAATGAGCTTTATACTGAATATAGGGTAGGGTTCTTCCAAAGATTATTTGCACACTCAGTTGCCCTTTGCAGATTTTAGTTGCTTTACAATTCATTGAAAGATATTTTCTCATTATTCTCACTCTGTCTTCTGAAGAGCATTGACCTGACTCAGAAGAGGATGGTTTATGAGGGCCCGCTGATCTGGAGAGTCACAAAAGAGAAAGCAATTGGTAAATACACTTTATTGTACATTACATACAAACTGAATGGCATCATCTGCACCTTGCTTTCTGAGCAGTGCTGAAGAAACAAGGACATTTGGAAGGAATATTTGTATTTACTTAACAACACTGGAGTTTATCTGCTGCTATGTATCTGCAAACTTATTATCAAATATTTTCATGTCTCTTTCCAAGTGTAAATTGAAATTTCCTATAAAATGAACCCCAGCTGCAGTGCAGGTGCTTTTGTTTATCTGCTTCAATTCAATAAAGTAAATCCCAGTTCATTGTAATAGTAATAGTGCAACTTTATTTATAAGATTACTAATGAGGAAATAAGACGGATAGCAGATGTCCTGTCCTCTACTATCATTCCCTCTGCTCTGACCCACATCTTCTCCTCTCTGTCTCTCAGAGGTGCAGTGTGTGTTGCTTGGGGACCTGCTGGTGCTTCTACAGAAGCAAGATGACAAGTTGATCCTCAAATGCCAGAGCAAGAGCAACATCTCCGTTCAGGAGGGCAAGCAGATGCTGAGCCCTATTATCAAGCTGGATTCAGTCTTTCTCCGCGACGTGGCCACGGGTTAGCCACACACGACACCAGAAAAATTGTACAGGTCACTTGAATTGTGAAATCAGTGTCACTCACTCTTCCTGCTGTTTTTGCCTTTTCTGTTAGATCAAAAGGCCATCTATGTGATATTTACCTGGGACAGCGGCGCTCAAATCTATGAACTGGTGGCTCAGTCCATTGCCGAGAGGAAAATGTAAGTGTCAAAGAAAAATATATGGACTCATGTTTGTTTTAGAAGTTAAACCACGTGATGAATTGTAATCTTTTGTGTATCTGTGTTTTAGCTGGACTGACATGATAAGGTCAGCAGTGGAAGATCTGAAGAAGAGCGGCGCGCCCACCATGAGGTTGCCGTTGCCGCCACCCCTTTCAGCTCCATTCAGTCCCATAACGTAAGTGTCTGTGGACATTCACACATCTGAGAGCAAGATATATTCATTGCCTGTCAATGTTCACTAATCTCAAAATATCAAATTTCTTTTGTCATTTTCTTTCCATCAGCCTACATGCCCCTTTGAGCCCCACTGAGAATGGAAGAATGGTTTTGAAAAGCAGCATTGGTGAGGCTACAGTGCTTTATCAGCTGTTAATAAATAGTCCAATTTTTTTTTTATTATAACATATTTCTGTAAGCTTGATCTAAAGTTAAGCCTTGTATCTGTCTCTAGATCAAGATAAGGACAGTTTGATGGATGACAAGCCTTCAAACCCAAGGCACATGCTGATTGATTTCCTGTCAGAAAAGGGTTTCGACTTGATAGGCCACTCAAACAGCGTTCAGGAGAAGGTGGCCAGCGGTGCTTTGGATGAAGGTGAATGGGGATTTTCCTTGTGCTTCTATAGATGATTTTTATAAGTGTCTGTCTTATCTTTCCAATCTTTTTTCATTAATTCTTGTCTGTATTTCTAATGAAGGCACTGAATTTGTCTCGTCTCTTAGTCATGTCGCTGAAACGGCTTTTGGTCGGCAGCATCAGTCTATCAGAAGACTCACAGCCTGATGACGAAAACGGAGAGAAGGAACAAAAGAGGTCCAGTAAAGATTTGGATGTCAGCTGTCAGTCAACAGGTAGGCCTGTGTGTTTTTCAGAGGAAACGTTTGACTGTTACTCTGTTTCTCTTAGAGAAGTTAAAAGGTTGAGGCCACTCTCATAGCTGTCAGCAAAATATGAACTCAGAGCTTAGCATAAAGACTGGAGGTCAAGGGAAACTGCTAATCTGTCACAGTTCAAATGTAAAACTGTGACATCTCATGAGGGTTTTTTTGCACAAAAAAAAGACATTTAAAAGCAACATGTTGCTGTTTTTACTTGTTTTACTTCTCACAGTTTATTACCCATATGACCATGAACCCATAATGTGTTGTTTTCATACTTAGTCATCCAGATAAAACATGTGAAACATAACATGATCTAAGCTAACCATCTCATGGCTGTACTTTTATATTTAGCATAAAGCATATACCCTTTACACTGACAATTTAAATTCACTGTTTTTGTTCACAGAAGAAAACCAGAACATGGACAGGGGAGCAGAGGAGGAGAATGATAACAGTTGTGAAAAAGAAGGTGCAGGGACAAAAGGAGAAGAAGAGAGGAGCATCAGTGCGCCCCTAGTGCTGTCTCAGGAGAGGTTGGAGGAAGTGTCCAGGAGGCTCACCATTCTGGAGGAAAAGCTAAAGAGATTACAGGTGAGGGGAGGAGGACAGAGACAGAGAGAGATGAGACTATAGAGAAAAACTGTGTGCAGGTGGTATCGCAGGGCCAGATAAAGATGGGAGCTCAGTAGAAAAAGACTCTGACTTGGGCATCAAGGATTTCACCATGGATAACTCAAGTAAAAGAACAAACTGTGGTATATGTGGGACAAATGGGGCCAAAATGACACAAAGGAGAAACAAGAGAATCAAAAAACATTTAACCACTGGTGTTATTGCTTGGCTGAAAATTGCCTGGTGAAATTGGACTTCTCTAAAAATGGCTATTATGTCCAGTGCTTGCAATGTGTCAAAGAAACAACAAGGGAGACATTAAGAGATGTTAAGAGGAGGCCGTCGAATTTTGTGCGTGTGAGAGAGATCTCTGTTCCTAAGGTGATATTGATTTTGTGTGTTGCAGACTGTAGAAGATGAGCACCACAGACTGCAAGAGGCCCTTTCCAAGTTCTCCCTGCAGGGGGGTAACTTCCAATAAGACAGCTTCATGCCATCTGCTGGCCACTAGGTGAGAAACATCCATATGAATACATGTAATACATATAAATATGAATATATGTAAGATATTTAACCATAATGCATTTAAGTAAAACAAAATCAGATCATGAAAAGCACAAATATAAATGATAGATATGAAATAGAGTCAAATGTTTAAGGATAATATAAGATCAAATAAACAGAACAGAACAAAAAGAAAAAAAGAAAGGTCACCTACATGTTTTTTCTGCTCTCATCTCAAAAGTCTGATGGACACAAAAAAGATCCTCAGTGGAGATTACGGCCACCATCATCAGTCTCATTAATTTTACATGTTATTGCCTTGCATTTATGTTTTCCTCTTTTCTTCTCTTTAGATTTTTACTGGTGCTGGTCTCGAATGCAAGAGTGACTTTCAGAGGCTGCCCTGAAAATTGCTAAACCCTCATAAGTCATGCCTGGACTGTTGCTGCTTCTGTTTGTTTGTGTCGCAATTGTTTGCAGCCAAGCAGAACATTTTCTGTCTGAGGAAGGAATCTGCACTCAGTGCAGTGGTTCAGTGATAGAACATAAGAGGTGTGTGTATGTGTGTGTGTCTGTTTGCGTGCATGCTTGTTAAAGACGTATACAAAGACAAAAACGCGACATCCTACTTTATGTGTGCTTTTGGATTTGCAGAGCGGTGCCAAAAAAGAAGCGATATTTTGCTGTGAGAGAGATGCTGCCTAACAAAATGTAGAGATTGCAATCTGCTGTAACACACATACGCACACCAGAGACATGCACAGTAGAAAATAATAATTTTTAATTATTGCCAATAGCAGATGTACAGTAATGAAGAAATTCTATGTTTGCTTGCCAAATTAGATCAACTAGATGTAACCCTTAAGGAGCCAATGTAGCATTGGAAGATGTATTTAAATAGTACTGCTGATATATTATATGCTGACATTTGTTATTGTCTGTGCCAAAGTAGAGTACTGTGCAAAAGTGTTATTTCTTAGTCTTACAATAGGACTAGAAAAAAAACTGCTTCTTTAGACTAAAGTGACAAATATTGTGTGTGATCTCTGTAGAGGAATCTGGAGAGGTCAAGGACAAATATAAGAGGAATAAAAGACAGAATCTGGCAGCTTCATCTGGATGCCAAGTTGATCCTTCCATACCCTCCCAATAAAAACCAGATCATTTTTGTGAGAGGATAGCAACCAAAAAAACATTTTTTGAGTTTCTAGTTATAATGTAAAAACTGAGACATAAATATTTATAGACATCGTAGCATTGCTGAAAAACTAACCCAGTAGAGGCCTAAGACTTTTGCACAGTACTGTATCTCAGAGAGGCACTTTTTTTATCCAAACAAGTTGAACCAACACTGTTTTTGCAAAATATATTAAGATTACTCTGTAGTATTTTTGAACAGGCTTTGCATAGGTGGCTCTTATTATTACAAAGATGCATGCGAGAAAGTGTATGTATGTGTGTTACAAAGGTTTTAATTGAGGACATATTTGATTCTTACTGTAATCAAATCACATAGAAACATTTATAAATAGGGGCACTATAGATAATAATGGACTTGTTTATATGTATCGCTTTTATTTATTCATCTGAGTCCTGTCAGGTCAGCTAGTTGCCTCACTTCATTAAAACCATTACAGCGCAGGGACAAAATAGAAAAGATGTGTTAGAGAAAAGATAAAACATAAGATGGTAAACGTAGAATGTGTAACAAAGATCAAGGTGGAGAGTGAAGACAGATGTAGGCTTGTGGAGTGGGTTTAGAGGTTGTTGTTGTGGATCCAGAAGACAAAATGTGTAGAAAACATGAGATTAGGATTTGTGCTCAAGAGAAATGTACTGAAGAAAATGTAGACACACACATACACCTACGCTGAGAGCCTTGTGTTCACAAAGGTTGTTCGGTGACAGCATATTTCCCCAGTGTCTTCCCTCAGATTGGGTCCACTGCTCCAGGTCCAAAAACGCTGATTCAAGATGGGGTATTATAACGTGTATTATATGACATTAGATTTACATGTTATTAGTGCAAAATGTCTGTTTATCCCTGGTAGCAATATTCTTATCAAAAGTGAGCTCTGCCTTTGTATATTATTCAGCAGTTGTTTGTAATGTTCAAGATGATAACAGTTACTGAGTAGAGGCATCACTGTGGCCGTGCACACAGGACCAAAGATATAACAAAGCTCCATTAGATCTTCACACAAGCTGTAATTTTTCTTAATGATGTACTTCATTTGTATATATGCATGTCATTTAGTGTTGACGGCATGCCTCCCCCACCACCCAAACTCCAAAATGTTGCAATTTAAGTAAAGAGGTTTTAAAAGCTCATAGATAACTAAACATTGGTTGTCCGCAAATACAGTAGCCAGTTGTAAATCTTCTAATGAATGTAAATAGCAAGGTGATGAATGTTAGACTCAGCAAACCCAAACAGAATCTGCAGATCTGTGATTTCTTCTGTATACTCAAGTTTATGAAGAAGATGTCTTCAGTACGTTTGTAAGTCACTAACTATAAGCCTGTTCGACTGCCACAAGATCTGCTAAATTGTACACATTAGGCTTCCAGTAGAAGAAAAGGACAAAACAACAGACAGTAAAGCCTGATGAGCACACAAAGCAAATGTTGAAGGTTTGGAGGAAGGAGAACTGCAGTCTTATTCCAGTGTCACCATACTGTATTCATTACACCTTCCTGATATGGATTATCATTGTTGTTGCCAGAACAACATTATGTCCCCTTTAACCTTACTGGACCTCAGTAGGAAATTATAGAAATGGTTAATGCCATTAGTCACTTTAGTATAAATGATTTGTGTTTGGCCATTTCTGCCACGTCTCCATGTGTCATCATCTTAGTAATTTTACATAAATGTCATCTAGGAGGAGAAAAGTTTTGAGAAAGTATTAATTAGATACCCAGTCCACTTACATTTTATTAAGCTCATTAGCAGCTCATGATAACACGCTCACCATTTGTGATAGCATGATCACTTTTTCCTGCTGCACAATTTTACCGCATGATGATGTGCATTTGAACTGATTATAGGGGTTGGGGAAGTTTTTGTCTATTTTCCAGTGTTTTTCAAAGAAGCTTTTGTAATTATGTACTATGCATTTAGCTGGAATTGTAAGAGAGACAGGACTTGTCTGTAATTTCTCTACACATGAACAAACAATTATGCAAATATTATAACTATGACATTGTCTTGGGAGTGCTGTGGCTAGCCAAGCTACCTATGGGTTATGTTGAAATAGGTAATATAAACCAGGGATTTTTAACTGTTAAACTGCAGTGGTCAGTTGGTGAAACCCAGTGGTTTCTTCACTTGTAACTGGTTGAATGGCTATTACAGGCACTTCTTGTTCTCTCTCTCCAGATGCTCTCATATATTCTACATACAAATACCTAGATGTATAGAAAATGTATTTATAGAGTGGTGCCTTGTTCTGATGATCAAGTTGTTTGCTTCATAAAGGGCTCATGAGTCTATGAACACAATCACTGTTGTTTTGATGGACTGTCGAACACGTAGGACCTTAGACAGTGAGAGAAAATGACCAAATGACTAATAAACTTTGAGGGATCATCTCAAGATTCTGATGATTTGGGGGGCTGTTTTAAATTTTGATTAACTTAGCCTACCGTGAACTGTTTTTGTGTCCATCTCCATTATAGCAATAGGATTTTAACCTTCCGCCATCTCTGCCAGCCAGTGTCCTGTATAGCAAAAAGACACAGGTTCTTTTCATACAGTCATCTGCCACCTTGTTTATCTATAGTATAAACTATAAATATGCAAGAATTATACTGTGTATTTGGGTTTTGATTTCTATTGTGTAAGAAGCTCTTTAATGATGTATACATAAGGAAAATTGTGGTACGTTTTGTTTTTTAATTCTTCATTTTTTTTAAATAAATTGGAGAAATAAATACTTGTTTTTTCATTTATTTTAAAAAGGTTGTGATCTAATGGTTTGAAAGGATTGATGGGAGTTATGTGCTATGGATGCATGCTGTAAAAACATTAAGTAAATGTAACGGATCCTACTTATGCTAATTTCTAGAATCATTGTATATCTGTATATCCATTTTTAAACATACAGTATATACTGTATAAGCTAAAAATGTTCTCATGAAATATATAGTACAGTGGTTTCAGAAGGTATTCAGGCTCTTTCACTCTTTGCATACAGTGCTGTGCAAAAGTATTTGCCCCTTTCCTAGTTTATTTTTTTGCATATTTGTCACAGATCAAGATCATCAAATAAATGTTAATATTACACAAAGATAATCCAAGTAAATACAAAATTCAGTTTTTAAATGATGACTTAATTTATTAGGGAAATAAAACTGTCCAAACCCACCTGGCCCATGTGAAAAGAACAACATCTAAAGAACTGCAGGCCAATAAGAAAAAGACTGGGCAAAAATGGCATGTATTGAAGAGTTCAAAGGCGAAAACTACTGCTGACCAAAAAGAACACAAAGGTTTGTGTCACATTTACCAAAAAAAAAGAAGCCAAAATTCCTCCACAGTGATGTGAAAAACTCTTTATTATCGCAAATGCTTGATTGTAGTTGTTGCCACCAAGGGTGGCACAACCAGTCATTGGGTTCTTTTATTCACTTAAAATTAAAAATAAAATAAGTCTTTTAAAAAACAAAAATTTGTTTGATGATCTGAATCATTTATGTGTGACAAATATGTAAATATCTATTCACAGCACTGTACTTTTGTTCTTCTTCCTTTTATAGTATATCTATAATATACATGCACGCAGATGAGACTTTTATGCAAATGTGGGAAGTTCCAAATTCATTCAGGCGTAAATCCTGACAGGAAAAAAAAAAAACAAGACACCAGTGAGACATTACAACAGTGAACACTGGGTCATCTTTGTGTTTTGTCTAGAGTATATCTATATTTCCTATATTTTGATTGAACATTTGTGGAAAAATGGAAACATTTGTGGAACGAATGGGAATAGTGGTAATCTTTGTTCTCTGCAGCTCTGCAGGTGAGTCAAATGATTTTTCTAAGACACTAAAT
>JAUBNQ010000008.1:7723217-7733574 GCA_032353495.1 Ctenopoma kingsleyae | reverse complement strand
ATTTTTTTGTTTGTTTTTTATTGTGTACATATTGTCATGTGTATGATCATAATAGCGCTCCCAAAACTAATGGTGGCCTTAGACTTTTGCACAGTACTGTATATGTATATATTTGTTTTAGTTTGGCGAACCTGTTAAACTAGCAACTGAGTATATTTCTTATTTTCAAATGGACCACGGATATTCTAAAGTGTTTGTTTTTGTCCATCCCCCTCCCCCCCAGTTCACTCCATCTATTCGGCCTTGTCTCCAGACCATCGCTATCGGCCTTGTGTCCTTCGGAGAAAACTACAGACGCCATCAGTCAGGAATAGGTCAGCAACATCTTCTCCACAGCTGCACTCTCTCATCATCCAGCCACTTTGTTCTCATTCATAGATCGTACTCATCAATCCCCATGCCTCCTCTACTCTCCTCCTTGGCCCCTCACTGTGTACCTTTTGATGTTGTGTGTTTGGTTTGTAGATGCTCTTTCATCCTTTGGAATCTCGAGGGTTCTTCTATATTTCAGAATGTTTTGAACATGCACACCGTTTTTTTGAGTGGACAGAGACAGAGCAATGTACATGATTAAATACATATTTGCACCATAGACAAAGACGCATGTAAATATTTAACATACAAAATGGAATTGATAATTTCATGATTTCTCATGCTCTCTGCTGCACCACAGTGGATGCAGGAAGCTTTGCGCCATATGGTGAGTCCACTGAAACCCCTTCATCATAGTCCTCTCTAGTGAACTGAGGCTATATGAAGAACAACAGCTCGTATTATCCTAAGTAGTTCTGTGCACAGTACTAGAAGCTGCATTAGCTGTCTTATAACAGTATTTTAGTGTACAAATTAAGGTACCTAAAAACTGCTTGCTTTCTTTACTGCCACTTCTTGACTTGTTGCAGAGCATTAATGGTTTTCACGTTATGTGACACTAGGACAGTAGACCTGAAACATCCCTGTGGGAAGAAGAATGTACTGTGACAGTGTAAAAGCCAATTTATCCTGTTGAACTGGCAACTGTTTGCCGTGTTATCCCTCTTGAGCTTTCTTCTTTTGCTGTCTCTGGAAGTTTGTTTTCCAGTGTTGTTGTTTTATGTCCTACGGTCCTGTCACTGTGGCTTTAATCTTCTCTCAGTCTTTCCCTCCTACAGTTTGTCTCTGTGAACTCTTTTTCATACCCATTATGCTGAACTTTAGTCTTTGCATATCACTTTTCATTTTCATTTCTTTTTAACTCTACTCCTGTGTTTTTTTTTTTTTTGGTTTTTTTTGCCTTACCTTTTCTCTGATGCCTCCTACCCACTACATCCCCCAAACTTAAACTTGTGTGGCCCTTCCTCTCTTCCACAGGTGTAGCAGCCAGCTCTTTCTTTACCTCTGGGAAGTATGCCATCGACCCAGAACTGAGAGGGGCAGAATTTGAACGTATGACCCAGAACCTTGATGTCCATTTCTGGAAGACCTACTGGAACATCACAGAGACTGAGGTCCTGTCGGTGAGTAGACTGTAAATGTGTCTCTTAACACATTCACACACATAATCGTAGTCTACACATGATGTAATCTCCAACCCACGCACACAGAGACAAAGTGCACTGCCCTGTTTTTAATTTTAAAAAGTATCGGGTATATTTTACTTTCCTCTGGTAAAAGTACCTCTATCTATCATTATGCATTTTGGCCTACAGGCCGTTAATAATAATAGAGTGGAATTCAATTTATTTAGTGGGGTTCATGATTTATTCATATGGTTTCTCTTTCTCTGCAGTGACCTGACTCCTTCTGTAACTTGTGCTCTTCTCTCTCTTCATCATCTCTCTCCCTCCAGAGTCTTGCCAGTATGACATCCACTCAGGTTAAGGTGAACCGGGCTCTTTCAGTGCCCCCTGTACCATTTGACCTTCCCCTAGCAGGGAACCACAGAGCATCTGTGACTATAGCTCCACCATCAGCACACATCGGCACTGCTCCCATTCAGATGAGACTCATCTCCTATGATTTGCGGGAAGGACAGGTACTTAAGTCATTCACTTCACACTGTAGAGTCACAGTAGAAAAGAAGACAGCTCTATATCTCATATATTATTTCGCAAAACTAGTCTAGCTCTTGTATTTGCTACCACAACTACTTCCTTGTAGCCTTTCAAAGCGTTAGGTATTTGTTGTGTGACCTAGTTTATGACAGTTTTACTCCAGTGGGTCTTTTTAAACACCTCGCATCTACCAGTCTTACAAATTCTTAAAATATTCTGGCAATATTTAACAACATTTCTGGTATTTCTCCAAGCTGTTTGAGTAAACAACAGCTTTGACTCATCCCCATGGACTTAATCCCCTTCATTATCTTTCTCTCTTTCTGTCATATGTTTCACTCTCACTTTTTCTACTCTACATCCCACCCTAATTCTCCCAGGATTCTCCCACTCTCTACCTCCAAGCTTATTCTCACACCTTTCTTTGTAGCCTGGTACTTAACCAGACATGCTATCAGCAGACACTTTATCGATCATGCACCAGCGAAACAACATTGTCCTTTTTAATGTGACAAAACACAATCCTGCATCACAGAAACCCTCCCTTTTAGCCAGAGCTTCCCTCCCTCCTTTTTTCTGTTAATGAATGGGAATTGGTGTGCGTTGATGCAGGCACAGGAAAGGCTGGCATCAAGCTGCTGCAGCTAGTTAATCCCCATCTCAAAGGAGGCCTGTTCCTAACACTAGCAATGAAATATATTAACAATAAAAGTAGACACCATCCTCACGCTGAGGCAAAATTGTGATAATTCATCATGTGATGTATTTGAAATGATACTTACATAGAATAATCAATATTTGTCTCACTCTCTCAGGACAGTGAGGCTCTGCTGTCTCTCGCCCGTTCAGAGGGGGGTGCCATCTCTCTGTCTCTGGGGTTGAAGACCAAGCGCCTCCCCTCTTCTCCATGCCTGCTGATCCACTTCCATGGCGGAGGGTTTGTGGCCCAGACCTCTAAGTCCCATGAGGTGAGATTGCACTCTCCAAATGGATCTATCCCAGTTTCATTAAACATCTTCCTTAATCTCACTAGAAAAGCAAGTCTATTAAATCAGCTTTTCAAGAAAATTGACTATCTGTATTTATCCTGTTTGTAATGTTTATAATGAAACACTTCATCATGATGCAGTAAGCAGTAGCATACTATGTCAAGTACATATCCCAGTACTGACACTACACACACTACACAAACTGTGCATCTGGCGTTATACACCTTCTTATCCCTTCTGTACTTGAATTTAAGGATGTGTTTTCTCAAACAAATTATAACTGAGCACCAGCAAATTAACCTGTTGAGGAGACAGACACTGGTTGACAGCAAAGGAGCAGAGGGGTTACCAGTGTGAGTCTCTTCCCATGTCAATAGTGTGGCATGTAATGAGCCGTTAAGTTAATTATTTTGTAATTAATCCCTGAAAATTAAACAGAGACACTTTGCCCTCTCTTTAGTGCCTCTTAACTTGTACGGCACATGTAAATCTGGCTCTTTCTTTTAATATAAACCATTACTTCTCGTCATTCACTTCATCTTCAGCCCTTTTTGTCTTTTACAGATGTCCTAGATTTAATTTCTAGATCAGTGTGCAAGCAAAAGGGACATAATCATAGCAGAAGTAAGCATTCAACCTGCTTAGATCATCAGACAGATTATTTTAACATGGTTTGATACCCTGCTTCTCCCTGATGTGGTCATCTGTGGCTGTGTGCTATCTTTATGTGGCACCAGCATTACTTGTAGCTACTGTAAGACAGGGCTCTGTGAAGTCACCAAGGACATGGGAATGCTTGATCTGCAGCTGCGTAGCAACCAGAGGATGAGAGAGAGCAATCAGAGAAGGGGGTGAGCAGGACTGTCATGTTGAATTAACTGAGAACTGTACAACCCCACAGAGAAAGATTACCACAGGCACTAATAGAAGAGTTGTCAGACTCTCCTTCTCTCTTCTACTGGGCCCTCCTTTTTTCATTACATCTTTCCTGTCAGTTTTTCTAATATCTCAGAAAATCCTTTTTGTTCACATAATGACCTTTTCCACATTTACTGCACTTCCTCTCTTATTAGGGCAACATGTATTCCTCTTTATTCTGTTGTGTTCTGTTTGCCTAATCGGTTTGTCAAAGCTAAGAAAAAAAGGACACATAACTGCAAATTTTCTCTGTAGGTGGAGGCTAGTGTCATCTCTTGTACTTCTCTTATCTCCTGTAGTCCTGTAACCTTCCCTTGATCCTATCTCTTCTGTCCTGAAGGCGAGATGGAAAATTTGACTTTAGTGTCAGGAGTCTGCTTTAGTGCCCAGTGAAGCTGAGATCACAGGAACGGATGTGCTAGCATCTGTGTATTTAGCACCTTGGCCACAGTGTTTGGACAGTGGCAGTATAAGCTTGCAGATTAACTGCTCTGCCTGTCTGAGAATGACTAAGACTGCAGCTTCCATTAATTCCTGTTCAGAGAAGAGGTCTGGGGAATATGTTTAGAATTGTGTGTGTGTGTGTATGTGTATCTGCATGTGTGTGCACAAAAGCGTTTCCTGAGTCCTGTAAAATGAACCGCCCCTGGTCCCAGCTCAACAAAAACACAGGCACATGTACCTCTTCTCTGCCCTGTGGGCCATTTGTTTTGGATTGCTTGCTCTCTTTATGCAAGCTGATGATCGACTGTGTGACTGACAGTCCTGCCCATGGACTTGGGCACATATTGACACTCACCGTACACTGGCAACAATGACTGCTGTTCACACTCAGTTGCCCACGCAGGCACACACATATATTAGGAGTACCTTTGCTGATTCACACAAACCTACACTGCCTGACCTGAACAGAGCTTCAACTGTGTGCACACTTGTCACCAATCTCACTATAAGATTGACTGTGATGGGTAAGGCTTTAATACAGCACAGCTAGCTGCTGGAGCAGCTACTCTGTTGTTTTTCACACTGATTCACTGGTCGGTGAGGTGACATACGAACATACACTTTTTTTCTGCCATTGTGAATGGAGAGCTGTCACTTTCACTGCCAGACCTGTCATAGCCAGTCAAAAAGGTGCTGGGAGAAGATAAAGACAGCAGGAAAGGAGTGCTGCTTTGTGGAACAAATATTTTTTTATCCTAATATCTATCATTTTATCTTGATGCCTTTCGTGCATTTCAGGGTCACTGCATTGCAGTTCTGAAGGAAAGTACTTGCCTTAGGTTGCCATATGGAGTGTAAACACTTAACCTGACTATAGCAAAAAAGGAACATTCAGTATTCTGACAGCGAGTTGGGTGTTGTAGACAATCCCTGTAAATCCACACCATTTCTTTATTTGTCTTTGTTGTTTTCCTTCATGCTCTCCAAACTAGGACATGTGGGCACCTTAGTTATTACTGCATTAGAAGAAAGGAAATGGGGGTGACTGAGGCCACTATTCATGCTCCCTTTGTCTAGACAGTAAGCCAGAAGGCAGACAGATGACATTACAGGGACACATGATTTTCATAACTTTTTATCCTTGCTTCTTAATGTTCACTCCCACGTCCGTCTCTCCCGCCATATTTTGCTTTCTCTTTGTCTTTTGCCTCTGTGTTTTACTGAGGCTGCACTCATCACATAAATGTAATATAATGTCACTGGAAAATTGCTCATTTTTCTACTCATAAATTCACCTCTTCATATACTTTGTCTTCTGTATTGTACAGCCTTATCTAAAGAGTTGGTCCCAGGACCTTGGTGTCCCCATCCTATCAGTGGACTACTCTCTTGCCCCTGAGGCCCCCTTCCCAAGAGCCCTTGAGGAGTGTTTCTATGCCTACTGCTGGGCTCTGAGAAACCACCATCTGCTAGGTACCAACACATCTCACAACATGTAACATTTGCTGTTTACTTTTTAAAATCAGTTGGAAAGTACTGTACAGTGCTGTGAAACAGTATTTCCTTCCTGATTTTTTTTTTTTTTTTTTGCATATTTGTCACACTTAAATGATTCAGATCATCAAACAAATATTTAATATTACAAAAAGATAACCTGAATAAATACAAAATGCTGATTTTAAATGGTGATTTGATTTATTTAGGGAAAAAAGCTGCCTGGCCCTAAGTTATAAAGTAACTGAACGCCCCTTGCTAGATCATGAATAAACAGTGATTAATTACATTTTTTTGGAAAGCTAAGTTCAGTTTTACTTGCTACACCCAGGCCTGATTACTGCCAGACCTGTTGAATCAATAAATCACTTAAATAGAGACTGTCTGACAAAGTGAAGCACACTAAAATATCTCAAAAAGCAACACATCATGCTGCAATATAAACAAATGCAAGACAGTTGAGAAGTAAAAGACATTTATCATTCTGGAAAGGGTTACAAAGCCATTTCTAAGTCTTTGGGACTCCAGTGAACCCACGATGAGAGTCATTATCCATGAATAGAGAAAACTTAGAAGAGTGGCCACCCTACTAAAACCACTCCAAGAGCACATGGAAGACTCATCCAGGAGGTCATAAAAGAACCCAGAACAACATCTAAAGAACTGCAGGCCTCACTTGCCTCCATTAAGGTCAGTGTTCATGATTCAACATTAAGAAGGAGACTGGGCAAAAATGGCATCTATGGGAGAGTTCCAAGGTGAAAGCCACTGTTGTCAAAAAAGAACACAAAGGCTCATCTCACTTTTGCCAATATTATCTTTATCTTTGTGTAATATTGTAAAATGTTTCATTATGTGAACAAGTGCGACAAGTTTGCAAATAGATAAATAATTCAGTCGGGAAGGGGGACAGTACTGTATGTGCAATAGAAATTATATACACTTTAGAGAGATAAAAGAAAAGAATGAGAGGTAAAACTCACCTATCTCAGGCTGAAGGTGTCTTCTTTGGCTGCTTCTGTAAATCTTCATCCATGTTTACCAATTCAGTGTGCCTCTCGAGAGGATTCATTCATCAATATGAAAGTAATCACGGTGCAGCACGATGTCTTGCTCTGTACCCGTTTTTCTACAATCTCTCACACAAATTGTGATGCTCAGTATTCTGGCAGAAAACCAAAGACATCTGTCCAGTTTAGGGTACATCTGACTGCTGAATCACACTTTGTCATATTAACTGTGATTGCTGTGAAATATGTTAGTGTTGTAGTATAAGAAGATAGCATCACAGCCATGAGGCAGACAGTAAAACACATACTTACACAAGCCACATTTGTGAAGTGAAGAGATATACTTAATAAGTGTTTCATACACTAATTTCTTTTTATCTTAGTGATTTGTCACAGTTGCAGATTGTTTTTTACCTTTATTTCTTTTATTTCATGTTAATCTTTTATATTTTTCTCTTTGAATTCGCCTCTTTTTCTTCACCTCTTTATTTCTTTATATTCACTCTTGTACTGTATTTATATCTCCAGGTTGGACCGGTGAGAAAGTGTGTCTGGCCGGTGACAGCGCGGGAGGCAATTTGTGTGTGACGACATCAATGCGCGCTGCTGCCTTTGGTGTGCGAATGCCAGATGGCATTGTGGCAGCCTACCCAGCTACTCTGCTGACTGCCTATGCATCACCCTCTCGTCTGCTAACACTTATGGATCCCCTGCTGCCACTCAGTGTGCTCTCCAGGTGTCTGAGCGCCTACGCAGGTACTTGTTTGTGTGGACACATGTGTGTATAACAGGAAAGAGGGAATTTGTTTTGTTTTTTTATCCTGTGAATTTTAGATTTAGATCATAATTTTATGCTTTCCTTAATTTTCTTCATTTCAAGGACTGCTGCTTCACAGCATATATAGGCTCTAGACTAGAGTAGATTTGTTATCAGCAATGATAGTGGCAACTATTTGCATACCATACACAATTATCCTGAAGTCTCTGACCAATGTCTAAAACACAACATACCAGTATCCAGTTTAAAGTGATGTGGAAACTGAAATTAGTAAAAAAGTATTTCTGATAATGAAGTTTTATAAACGACAAACTAAACTTTCAGTACTCTGCACCATAAAATTAATACATTTCTGAAAATGTTTTCAAAGATACATGTTCTTAAAAAACATGCAAAGTAAAGTACTGTCTTTAAAACCTTACATAACATGCTGTGTGACAGTGTTGTACCCACTTTGTTTGTTTGTTTGATTATACCTTTCCCATTATTGACTTCCCATCTTCTCTTCTGTTGTTTATTTGTGCTTTTTCAGGATTAACAAAAACACTTTCATCTCACGTGTACATTTATCTTTTCCCCCAAACTCTCTACTTATGTCTTTTCCAGGCAATGAACCGCAGACTGAGAAGCAGGTAGAGAAAGTGAGCACACTGAGTCTGGTGAGGAGAGACACGGCGCTGCTGCTGCGAGATTTCCGACAGGGAGCCTCCAACTGGATTCAATCTCTGCTGGATCCCAACAGAGCCTCAGCTTCCAGCAGCACAGCTGCAGAAGCAGCACCAGCACCCACTGGTATATCATCTTCTGTGATCGTGTATAATGGCATGTTTGTGTGTGAATGTGTAGTCATGTGGAAACATTAGGCGAGATGTGGGTGGCATGAATCTGTTTTGCTCTGCAGCTATTGTGTTCAAAGTTACGTATAGATGCAGTCTGCTTCTTCTTATTGTATCTTATCTGCTGAAAGTACAGCTCAGATCTGTGGTAGTCTATGGGTGGTACACCTCCCACATCTTCATCCATTTTGTTCAGTGTTATGACCATAACAATATCAACCCCCAAAGTTCATTTACATCCCATATGGGGGAGGTTACTGACATGGATCGTCTTTATTTGGCATTCAACTAACCAATTATTGCTTTATCCCTCCCTGCTGCGTAACACACATGTACTCCCATTCATATCAATTCACCTCTTTGAAGCAGCAGGGCTTTGACAGTAATTGTTAATTGTAGCCACCGTAAATCTGGTGGTGAATCATAATTTCCCTGGTGTCTCCTTAGCTAGGTGACAACCCCACAGCTGCAAGTCCAAACTAATGAGAATGTCATTGGTAGGTGTACATTATTAAAAGGCCATCATGGTGCTGAGATGGTTGATTATTGCAGAGATGGGAGATCGGTAGTGCTTTGTGAGGAGACCAGCCATGATGTCTCTTACAGCTGTGTTTTGACGACTAGGGGCGGCTGGATGATATCAACGTGACAGCACAATTTGAATTTTCTCCACCCACTTCTCCGTTCTTCTTCCTGAGATATCGTAATTTGCATTTTAGGCTTTTAACTGTTGGCTGTCAACCAGAGGACATATGATAAGGAGAAACAGAAGAAGTGAAAGTAATAGTGTACTATTATCGTTTTATTTAGTTTTTTTTTCTTGTGTCCTCCAGCTGCTATTGGCCCAAAGTAATTAGACTGGGCTCTTGATCCTTTATAAACATTATAAGTTACATGGTTAATGATCAGTTTGAATAAGCTTTCTCATTTTTTTGTCTAAAACATTCAAATTTTGTTTTGCAAATTGTCTTAACTCTCACAGATGCAGTAAGGAAGAGCATTTCAGAGGCGTCCATCTCTTCTCCTCATGCTGACCCCCCTGTACCCTCAGATACCTCAGAGTTTCACACCAGGAAACTATCTGTCAAGAGCCAGACTTGCCAAGACCTGGGATCCCACAACAGTTCCACTTCATGCAGCACACCACTACACTCTGAACGCACTGTACGTCACACTTTAACATGTTTACAATGAGATTAGTGTGCTCTTATCCAGAATAAGTTAACAGCATTAAGCGGCTAAATTGAAAGAACACTAGTCTGTTATTGAGTTATTTAGCTTGTAATTAAAGGAAGTTCTCTAATCAGAATTAAGAAGACCCACACCAGCCTTCTATATACAGTATACTGTCAATCCTGTAGCGATGTACGTTTCACCTTGAAAGATTATGTCACGTATCCTTCATGAACAGATTTGGCTGTAAAATGCTGACAGAATATCAAAACATTTTGATTGTGTAAGTACTAGCAAGGTATTGCAGATTATCCTTGCATGTATTTTCACACAGGCAGGTAGGATTAGTGGCTGGCTTGGGAAAAATAGCAAGCGAGGTGACGTAAGTTTTTAAGTATGCTTTTCCTCCTTTAAATGGGGATTGTTCAGTCGAGCCTCTCAGGCACTGAGCCAAGGTTTTTGGAAGATTTTCACAAGGACAAAGTGTGGGTAGTGTACATATAACTCAGTTTGCCTGAAATACTGTCAAGTATTTTATATCTTTTGCCTTACTTCATTGAGATCACCTTCTCCTTTGATACCTTGATCATTACTGTCTAACCTCATCTCATCTTTTCTTTTTTGTAGCCAGAAGATGTGAGCTTCTTCCTCTCAAAGGATGTTGATCCTGCCATGGCCAACG